>JAOBAT010083063.1:0-19029 GCA_026413305.1 Hydrozoanthus tunicans
CTATTAGTAATTTTATTTAAACTGTTGACAGTGACTTTGGGTGTCCCTCCCCCCCCCCCTCCCCCTGCACAAAAAATCCTGGCTATGGGCATGTAAGTGGCCACTTTCTGTCTTGTGGCCAGATAGGACCATTCCACTTTAAAGATGACAATGGGCCATGTTTTCAAACCAAAATTGTACCACTTTTTTCCTGGAACTCCATTTAACTTTAATTATGCAAAACACTTATTTTTACTTTATACTGTACCTGTTGCAGAGATGTCTTTGGAGAGACGTGACTTGCACCACTAGAATTACCAGACTGAATTCATTTGATAGGGAAAAATTTTATTGTCAATATGTTATAAAGGTAAAAAATAATACGTTACCCCTTCCCTCCTCCCGGGGTACTCCGGGGTCATAAGGGTAGGAATGACCGTTGGAAAACTCCCCAAAATACCCTAAAATTTACCTCTAAGTTTTAACATCACCCCCTAGAAAATACCAATTGAAAGCTGAAAACTTTCCCTGGGAAGCTAGCGCCATCTTGTAGCAGGATTCCAGTGAGTTTAGTCTTTCCCCAGGTGTCAATCGTCTCGAGTCGCCAGCCGCCGAGGACGGCTCGTGACTTTCAAGTTTTTTTTTATCAATTCTCCCAACATCCCCCCATCGTGCAATAAAAAATAACACGGCACGGGAAAATGCGTTTACCCTCCACCGAATTCCGAAAAATGTTTATCATCAGATTTTCATTCTCTGTCGCGTTCTAATGGCTATAATTATACAGCCGATAATTGGTAATTAATTTGACCAAGGCAAGGGTTTGAATACGAAACCAATCCTGGGATAGTCACTGGAAATCGTCTCGGGAAAACGAACCAGGGGATGAATTGATCAAGAATACACCCGCCAAGCAATCCGTTTTCAAATACATGTATTGCAGTACAGTTACCTTAGACTTAGTTTTGTCGATTTAAACCACACATAAAAATGAGAACAACTTAAAACAACATGAGGCTCAAACCGCCGAAATATTAAGAACGAGCCTTGGCCAAATCTACTGGATCTTATACAAAAAATATATACGAAATCTGTAAGGAATGAATCGTAAACGACCAGATGGCACCAAGGATTGATGATGCTAATTAGAATTAATAGTTACATTTAGCCTTTGGGTGGGTTTTCCCATGTCGTAAAATTGTTGTGCGTACTGGTTGGATTATTGCTTTTGATTCTTATATTTATCATTTATAACGTTTCAGCCTTGTTCCTGGTCGTAGCTTGCTTGTTTTTATATTACCGTAAATTATCAGTAGCAAGTTAAAGAAGTGTACTGTTGTAAACAGGCTGTTTTCTGTGGTTGTACTTGCAGTGACTATCTCGACGAAAGTTACGTTAGTGTTTAATATGAAGCAACGATAATGATTAAAAGAAAAGAAAAGCGAATCAGTTTTTGTTAAGCTAGAATAAACTGCTCAATCGATTCCCAGAGATTCAGCTTGTTCTTAAATTTTGGCCGATCTGAACCTCGTTGTTCTTATAAAGTTGTTCTTATGAAAAATCAAAGGTATCCAGTGGTGAGCTCATGGAAAAAGTAAGATATTTAATCATACTCAGAGATTTGATGTTGCAAAAATTGCTTGGAATTGTCCAGTGAGTACTTAATGGGCGTCTCATCAGCATGGCAAGCTAAGAAACAGGTTCCAGTTCCCATAGAAAATTATCATTAAGACAAAAATAGCTCTATGCTAAATTACCTGAGACCAAGCACATGTGCGCCGTGAAGACTCTGAACACCACCGAACACCAAGATATCACGTGACACTTCGAACGTAATTTATTGGTAGCCGAAAAAGAGCGTTTTGAGCGACCTTTCAACGATCGCATGAATGCCCGTGACGAACTTGAGACGATCGAGAATCGATTGCATATTTTCTATTGTTTAGGCCATGAAGTCCTGAGCCTCCAACCACCGCAATAGCTCTCCACGAGCTAAAAAGCGTGTAAATCGTTTTGTCCACTGAAAGTTCTGTTTTATAAAACTTCAAAACATCATATCTCAAGAACCCAAGTCCTTTTTATACAATCTTGATTTATAAATATTTCTTCTTCCTCCTTCAGTTTATGCTATCTAAAATGTACTTCATCGAATTTTTTAATTGATCGGACGATTTTCCTATCTTGAGGTTGTATAACTTTCCGCTCGTTTTACTTCGAACTAATGTGGGGTGTGGACAAAACTGGCGCAAAGAGTTTTCGTAACTTATAGCATTTTAGAGGAAAATGAAAAAAGCCGCAGGGTTAGTGTACTTGTAACAAACCAATTCAAGGAATTCTTATTTGTTTTCAACTCAATAATTTTACATTGTATTTACACGGCTGGTGAGACAACGCATCAATTTTTGACCACTCCAATTACAAACATCATCAACTCGCACCTCGCCTCGGGGTTGTTCCTAGCTTGCCTAAAGAGCATGTGTAGTGCATCCATTATTCAAGAAAGCTGCAATTGACTGGGAGGACTTTGACTCTTTCCGTCCAGTCGCTAACATTGCTTTTTAATCAGAAATATTGCAGTTTAGCAGCCCGCTTTGAAAGTACCGACAACATAAAAGTTTGATCTTTTATCTCCCGTCCTCCGGACAGCAATGGTTAACTACCTAAAATGAGACAATCTTTACATGTTTTATCCCATTTAAAGCTCCGAGGGGCTTGACCCCAGGGGATGTTTCCGAACTTCTCACTTCCTGTAGGCCGTCTTGTAACCCAAGATATCAATTAAATAATGCATTTTTTCCCAGATGTAGTTCTAACAAAACCACGGAGAAAGGGAGTTTAATTTGCGTCCGCAGCACCAAACTTATGGGACGGTCAGGCTGCCACAAGGAGAAACACTGAATCACTGTTAGTTGAAGTCATTCCTAGAACTCATTATTACTGTAAATATACTTATGTAAGCGCGCCGAGACTGTGTTTAAGTGCTAGTTCCAAGAACCTGCTATTCTTATTATCATTTTTAGTCGCTTCCAAGTTCACAGTTCCTCTTCCTTAAATTTCGTTGCCTGTTAAATTTCCACTAATAATACAAGAATCGCCGAACGTTTCCCGCCAATTTTGGTCATGTGACGCATTGAGTTATTAGTTTTTGTCCGTGCTGACCTAGTCTCAGGCTCGTTTTGTGAGCAGCTGTTATTACAGTCACACTCGCTTGAGAGCAGTTCAACGGACACTGACAGGTCAGCTGTAACCGATTTTTTTTCTGTCACTTTGATCGAGCACTGAACCAGGAATCTCGCCTTGCGAGATTCTCTATCCCCCATGCTTTTCTCTGTTTGTAACGGTTTTAGCAAGTAAAGAAAACAATGGCTTTTTTTAAAATTCGTCAGAAACATTTATTAACTTGATATATCTCTCAATACTAATATCTTTATGCATTTTAACGTCTTATCATACAAGACATAAATATTTATTAGGTTAAGAACTTTTAGCTTTAGACCTCTTTTTTAAAAGTAATGGTCCGAGTCGAAAACTAAAGTACCTCCTATTGTTCTGTGGCATTTCGCTTTTCCCACACATAAATGTTTAGATTTTCATTCTGATAATACATCAACCTGTGTACAACAAAGTTTTAAAGTAAAAAGCAGTGAAACTCTATTTTAAAGCAATGTTTCTTTTGTGCAATAATTTTTTTAGCCAATCATAGAGCTCCAAAACAAAAGCAAAGAAAACGTTTTGGTTTGTCATGTTCTCCACACGGAATTTTTCTTAAATTAAAAAAACATACTTATAATTTGCAGAGAATGATTGAATGACCTGGAAAGAAATAAATTAACTCACTTATGAAGATATGGCCGATTTTCAAAATGTAACCAATGAGACTAACGGTTTAACACTATCGCAAATAGCACCTTTCTGCATTCTATTGCATTTGACCTCTCTAGTTCTTACTCGGATCGTTACTTAAGTGTTTTCAATGGCGAGAGCAATAAGCTATGAAAAACTAAATCTTTACCACGTACAGAGCGGACTGTGCTGTGATGTCACCCCTGGAACATACTTGAACTACTGATTTTACAACGTCAGTGGTGTTGGTTCTCTTATCGCTTGCCACGCGTCGATTGGACGTATTTCCGACCGACTAGAAAAAAATAAATCTCTAAAGAACTAGCCTTCAAACTTGAGTGAGATAGGAAGTATGTTCCTGGATTGACACCACACTCTTATTAGTACCCAGTCCCTTTGGTAGGCGGTCGTTGTTACAAAACCTGAGAAGAGCCTAGTTCTGGCCAACTTGGGCTTTTTTGATGCTCTGGTTGGCCGAGTTGTTTTCACAAAGCGCCTTAGAAAATCTTTGATTTTTAAGCTACATTATATTGATAAACTGGCTAATCTTGTCGTAAACTATGCCTCCGCGTGGTACTAAAGCAACTAAGGGAAGATGTCAAAACAATGGTATTTTTAAGGAACCCAATTTTGTCGGGGGAGGTGGTGGCTGGCGGCACATACCCCCCTACCCCACCCCACTTTTTTACAGCTCAATTTCTCAAAACCTGATTTAGGGGTAATGGTTTTTATTGTATTATGGACTCCTCTCTCAACAAAGAAGGCGTTGGTGCAAGTACTTTATCAATATCTATTTTATTGAACATGATATTTGCTCCTAAAATTTAGCATTTTTTGAAAAAAGGTGGTGGGTGGCGGCACATAATACCCCACCCCCTAAATTGGGTTCCTAGCAAATACCATTGTTTTGACCTTTTCCCTAAATGATCCTTTCCTAATCGCTAGATAAACAAGCTTCATTCGCCACCAAAACTAATTATTTCTGACATTCAAATTAAAGCTTTGCACGTGATTAGAAATGGTCACTTCCACGGCAATTCCTTCCTGACAGTTTAACAACTTGATCCTGGCTATCGCCGTCGTCGAAGGTTGTTTTCATGTTCTGGTTGTTGGTCTTCTTCCCTACGTTTTCTATAGTTTCTTGTCTTCCCGTCTTCTTCACAAGCTTTCGGCATCCTTGTCCTCTTCAGATGAATCACAAGGATGCCAAAAGCACGTGAAGAAGACAGGAAGACACTGAAACTACAGAAAACAAGGGAAAGAAGACCAACAACTAGAACATGAGACCATTCTCGCTCCTACAAGAAGTCAACCGATGGGTTTTCGGCAAATTGGACAGCTATGGATGAAGGTAACAAGCACCATTTAATACTTTGTACAAACTGTCTACTTTATATCTGAATCAATTTGACCCAAACCAAGGATCCCTTATAGTTGCCTGACAGCCTTTAAACAAATAAACCAGCAACAGTCACTAGATTTTGGGCTTCTTTACATGAGACAATTTTTTGTACAAATCTTTAAAATAAGAAGTTAACTGTTTACATTGTGTCTCGCTTAGAATGGTGTCTCGGGTATGAGAGACAACTCAGCTAGGCCAAGCGAGATATCTCTTTCCCCCGGGACATCCTTTCCATATAAACATTGGTCCTTTCTTGCCGGGACAATTCGAACCCAGAAGCTATTTTAATGTAGCTTTTAGGCTTTATGAACTTTTTTTCGCACGGTTGACTCACCCTGGGCCACGCATTCTAAAATAAAGGCAGGGCAAAATCGTTCCGGGTTAAAAGCCTCATTTAAACTACAGATAAAGATGTTGCAGGTGGAAGGGACAAGCCCAGGATCACATAAACAAGGCCTAAGTTCTATTTCCGAATGAGAATGTGCGACAATTAACTCAGGTAGTAATGTAACTTTGCTAACCCCAGATTCCAAGATCGGAAAAGCAATTTGCTGCCGCAGTATATGCACGAGGTAACTTATGTTACTAAAAGATTTGGTGTTGTTTGACTCAGTTAAACTTAGAAAATACTTTAATTGCTAGCTGACACATCAGTGGCCACAGGCAAAAACTTCAAGTTGAATGCCGTTTCTATACTATTCTAATCCTTGGGTAATTTTGCGGTTGTTTTGGTGTGTGTATAAAAAAGAAGAACTGGTAAACCTGATGAGGAAGAAAGGGTTTCATAAACAACATGCTACTAAAATCACCTACCGTCCATACGGTATCATGTTTGAAAAACAGTCCCGATGAATTTTGTGGGAGCATCGGAGGATTTGACACTCTAGGTGGAAATCATCCTGTAGAATAAGGGTATTATTAACCCTTTCAGTCCCAAATAAATCAAATGACGTATTACTAAATTCTCCATACTAGAACCCATACTTTTTCTGTTACCAGTTTAGGAGAATTTTGACTTTCATCCTCGGTAGTTTGCTATGCTCGATCGATTTCTATTTTCTCATTACTAAATGCCTTATATTGTATGAGTTATGTAAGAGAAGTTAGACGTTGATAAATTGGCTGGGACTGAAAGGGTTAAACTGTTTCAAGCTTCTTTTCAATTGTTAACTGCTTAACTTTATACTCATTTCTCATATGGAAATGTTATCATACTGAAAGCTGCTCTTCAGTGTTCCTTTAGAACCTTATAATAATTATTACACGTACATTTGGTCCTTACTTGGTATCAAGGCATTCGACTGGTTCACAATTTTTGCACCAACTTAACAAGACATTGTCGAAATAAGTTTGAATAACTCGTCAAACAACTTTTTGGATAATTTGATGTTTTACAAGTCACTTAATGAGATATAAAGTAAGTATCGATAACCCTATTTTACGGTTTTCGGCTTCAACTCAAATACATTTGCTGTAGCTATACAGAAAAGAAAACTACTGTGAAGAGCTAAGTATATGATTCAATGAAACGTTAGGTAAGTTCTTCAAATGTAACTTCACTCACTTCCAAACAAATGCAGCAATTGTCGTGCCCTGCATTCGGCCTGCATTTGTGTTTTCCCTCCAGCCGCTTGTCAAGACACACATTACACACATCACAGTGGAAGCTGCGGTCCTTATCAAAACGGCAGATACCGCACGTGTCGCAATGATATGGCTTCCTTTCAACACCAGTAAACAGTTTACACTGGAAACAAAAGTATTTTGCTAACTGGATTCTACACGCTTGGCAAGTCTGGGTGTCATAACTTTCGGTGATCTGTTGTTACAAAATGCAACAAAAAAGTAACTCTTGCAGTCCCAGTAAGTTATCAACTTCTAACTTCTCTTTGTGATAATACATACAAAATAAGACATTTTGCAGTAAGAAATTAACAGTTAATCAAAAAAAAAAAACAGCAAACCAATGAGGATGAAAAAAAAATTTTCCAAGCTTTGTATTCTAATTGGGAGACTGGAACCTATAAACATCTTCCGGCTTTGTTTGGTTTCCTATTGTTACTAAATTGGAGCTTTTAAAATTTTGTGATGTATATCCTGTTTGTCTTACCTGTTGTTCAGCCCTACACCAGATGCACTGGAGATGAGTAGTATCATGAGCTTGAGCCGAGTTGTTCGTACAGTGGTCGCTGCTGTTGTGACAACTGAAATCAAGACACAAAAGTCTGTAGTTATGTACAGCATTGTGTTTCTTTTGTTAATTTAAGTTTCCACGTGTCATTGTACAGCAATTAACAGCGAGCGCAGTTCACCTGACCTATTGAGAAAAGAAAAGTGAACATATTTTTGTGTTCAAAAACAACAGGCACATATCTTAAAAACATGAGGCAATAAGCAGCCAGTTCAAGCAGAAAAACCAAACACAATTGTTTACAATTACATAGAATGCACCTGACGAGGGAGGGCGTAAAAGGTGCTTTTTCAAAACAATTTTGTATTGCCTGTGTAATTAAATCCTTGTTGTTCTTTTATGATACATAAGTTGTTAACTATACATGTATACTCCTGTGCACTCACCAGTGACATAAATAGTACATGTTGCAACAGTTAAATCTCAGCTTACAATGACGCTGATAATGTTCACACGGACAATGCGGCTGAGTCTCTTGGACAGGAAAACATAAATTCCTGAATTGTTCTACAAGCTCACTTATTTTCTCTTTAGTTTCCATTTGTTGTTCGAAGGTTAGATTAGATATGCCATTACATGGCGGAAATGTCACCAATGGGTCATCTTCATCGCTTGAATCTGAGTTTATTTCATCTTTGGGTTTTCTGTACACCAAATCCTTAGTCTCACTAGGTCTATTATAACCTGTAACCCTCATGTGACCTCTTGGCATGCCTCTGAATATCTGTGGGGTAGGAGGATCCTGCTGATGACCATTTGTTGGGAAATCCGGACAGACAACTGGACAACCCTATGTCACGTGGATAAGGTCAGAGTTACTCAACTGTAATGAGCCTGTCTCCAAGATTAGATACTGCCTTGCGTAACTGCTGGGCAGCAACATTTAATATTTACTTATAGAATTTATTTACCAATAGCTTCAGTTGTGTACATTTAATTTTCTAGTTAAACAAAAATTAAAAATGGCAAGCAACTGGGTCCTCCTTAAAATAAAATCTTAGTCTGGAATTACTGCTGATGAATTTAAAAAAACAAAAACTCACATTTTCACTTGCCAATTGGTTTTCCTTGGGGCGAGCCCCTTGTCTTTGATGGTACAAAGTGACGTCTTCTCGTGCAAATACATGTATGAAACAATTATATCATTTTTTAAGTTTTAACTTGTTTTATACAGCAACTAAACGAAAATTACTTTAAAACCAGGGTTCCTGGAGTTCAGGATCTATTGCAATATTTTAAGATCTTTTTAAGAACTTTTAATGCCAAAGGCATAAAACTTTTAAGACCTATCTGAGCGAGCTCACAAAGGTTGAA
This sequence comes from Hydrozoanthus tunicans, assembly GCA_026413305.1. NCBI lineage: Eukaryota > Metazoa > Cnidaria > Anthozoa > Zoantharia > Hydrozoanthidae > Hydrozoanthus > Hydrozoanthus tunicans. The sequence goes on from JAOBAT010083063.1 coordinate 8,730, forward strand.
AACTGTTTTGTCATACTGTAGGGTCAGCTAGATTTCTTCTGTTGAGGGACAACTTAGTAATGGGTAGAAAATTCAAACAATCCCAGAACCAACCTGCGCATAATGTCTTATGTTGCTTATGACTTCGTAAGAGTTGGAACTTAATAACTGCATGTAAGTGTGTATACAACCTCATATGTACAATGAGTCAACAAGATTCCATGTGTGTATTTGCATTTATCTAGCAGAATGGTCCAAGTGATGTAAAGGAGCCATTTTTTTAGTGTCGGTCAACCACTAACACACTGGCAGTGTGGGTTTGTAAGTGATTAAGTGTAGAAATCAGATTGATTCACTTTAAAATTTCTTCTTTATTTCCTCCACCACGATTGAGAAGGAAATGAATTTAAGAGTCCAAAACTTTGACTTCCGCTCATTAGTTCTCTATTTTCCATGAGCCAATTGAAAAAATTGAAAATCATATGTCTCCTGAGTCCTTCGTTTTCTCGTGCGAAAGCCCCGCTGGCTAAGAGAAGCGATGGGCTCTGGGGATGAGAATGTCCTGACTTAAAATATTGAGCAAATGAGATCTTTCTAAACACAAAGGGACAAAAGAACTGAGAACTGTATGAGGAATAGGAATGTAATTATGAATCAAAAACCTCAGATTCATTCAAGTCCATCTTGCTGTGTTTTGATCCAGAGATGTCTGTGAATGACATCATAACCCAGTCTCCTTAAAATGCGGTCATGAACCAACAAACTTGAACTTTAAATGTGTATAAAAAATCGAGAATACAACTGCTTTCAAAACTTCTTTTCTTAAACATCCTTAGTTTCCAAACACTTTTAGTGGTAACAAAATAATTGTTAGTATTATAGGCACTTTAAGATAATTTCACCTTGTGAATACTGAAGACCTTCTGTCTCCTCAGTCACTTGGTCTGACGCATTTCTGACTTTAGACTGCTCGTCCAGAGATGGTGGTTGAGATGTACTCTCATCAATGATTCCATCATCGATGGCCAACAGTTCTCTCACGATATGCTGTTCATCTTTGCCAGTTTGCTTTGAATCTTCTTTATTCTGATCTAAGCCCAACATTTCTGGAAATTTGTAATAAGTTATCAACATATCAAGCACAACTTATATGTACATTAATTTACATGTTATTTTTATCTTTTTATCTTATTTTATGAATTTGCCATAGTTTCATTGGCTAAAGTTAATTGATATGCTTAATACTACTTTATTTAGTATTAACATGATATTGAAAATTTGCTGGTTTCTTTTTTTTTTATTTAGTCAGGCCTATAATTATTTAAGAGTATGAAGGGCAAGGAAAACCAAACTACTTTTAATTAATAGTTTTTAAATACCTTAATGTTAGCTGCTTTGTTCATGATTTAAAAAAAAATACTACAGTAGCTTAAATAGGTTACACTGTAGTACCATTAAACTTAATAGGGTCCTGGAATCTCTAAACTGAGTGCTCCACCTAATGTTCCCTGGAAAAATAATGCTATTTGTACCATGAAAATGACCTTAGTTTTTAGAAGTCTTGTTGTATTTGCGATATTCGATTTGCCACAAAAGTCATAGATCTTGATTAAAAGTCTGATCGCCGGAAGTGAAATAGACATTCATGAGAACTCACCGCTACAATACTGCTTGCAAAACACTTTCAACTATTTTCAATCATGGTTCATCGGTGCAGGGCCGGTGGTTGCTCGAACACTGTGAAAGGCGGATTTAGCCTGCTCTCAGGGCGTTCAAACTTGTGCACTTGAGTTCTCATGTCTACATCATGTAGGTCATGTGCCATCTAATCAGAAACAGTTCAGGTGGTTGAGAAAAAGGGAAAAATTCTGCTTTTCAATTTCACAACACAGTAGGGCACAGACAATATTTTAAATACTGATGTGACTTGAGTTTCTAACTCTCTACCCCCGAGCAGTAATCTGTAAAATTTGTCAAATTTCATTGTATTTAGGAGAAATATGCAAGATTCCGAACATCACCAAAAATACCGTTCAGAGTCAGACAGGTGATTTTTGGTCCCACTTTAGTGACCGTGTGTGGATAATTTGAGCTTCTGATATCAAAAACAACTCCCAAACCTTGTTAAACAATCTCTTCACTGCTGATTGACCGAGTTTGAAGTTTATCAAACAATAAAGACTACGCCATGTTGACTCACGTTCGCCACGCACATCACTTCGAAGCGACTAAGTATTCCTAACTTTTAATTCTCAAAACCTACTTTTTTGTATCGGTAAAAGTGGGTCTTACAAAACGCCATCTAGCGAATGTGCTATAACTTCAAATCTTTCAAAACTTCGGTGAATGAATGTTGAAGGATAGGTATTTGAAATAGTGAGAAAAGCTAACTGGGCGTGACGCAACAGGGGATGAAATTGTCAAAGTAAAAGCCAAAGGGAATTCACTGTTTCAAGATGAGAAAATTTATATAACATATATATAACAACCCACCTGGCGGAAATTTCTCAAAACAATGGGGGCAAACCTCTGCCCCTTTTCCAAGACTCTTAACACAAGCATAGCAAAATTTCAACATGCTTCCAAAAGCAAAATACAAGGCAAGCAAGATGGCGAACCTGTTTTTCAACTAGGCGCGCCAGAGACATATTCTCGTACCCAGAGCCCACGCGGCCTACGGCTAAAACGAAGGCCGCGTGGGCTCTGGGTACGAGAATGGCTTTAGCCCGGATTTTGAATGCGAACGATGCGCTGTTATGTCTTTGGTCGTTGGAGCTTTTGTTTTTAAAAAAGTACGCGTTGTTATTTGTGTAAATTGATCACTTCCATGAAACCGAATGGTTACTTACATGAACTTTTCATGCAGTTACTTGTATGCTTCTGACAGTTTGCAGCCGTTAGTGGTGATGTTTTGAAAGAGTGTAGCCCCAATGTAGCAAAGACACATGGCTGTTAGTGACAGGTTAGTTTCGTACTTGTTCATGTTTTAGCTAAAATTAATGAATGTTGTAATGTGAAAAAATCTCGATTCTGCTTGAAATTGTTTTTAGTTAAGTTGCCAACCCTTGTCATTTGGAAGTTCAAAAATTTTTTGATACTGCTGAAAATTTATTTGAAAAACATCAAAGAACTGAACATAACAGTGTTTTCGGCGCCATTAAACAGTTAGCAATTCGAAGAACAAATATTTAGGTGCAGCCACCCAGTGACCAAAGTAATGAAAACAAACCAATGAAATCGTTGACGCCGAGGCAATAATTTGCGGCACGCGTCACACAATCATTAAACTCGCGTATGAAACACAACTTGAAAAAACCAAACGCAAAACAAAATTTATCAAATGTTATCATGATTTCTTTTCATAACTTAAGTGTGATATTGATTTATTATATTTGAAGTTGAGGGCAAACAGATCACATTAGCTTAAAATTTATTATGGCATTAATTATTGAGTTGTTCACTATTGAAATAAATAGTTATTAGTATTTATACTCTGGAGTTCTGAATAATCGTACAAAACAGAATAATATGGTTCAGGTTGGAAAAATCTTCTAAATTTAATAACAGTACATTGCAAAATAGTAGTGTAGAAGGGAAAAAATTTAAGGATTCAATGATAGTATATATATCTGTATCAGTGGAAAATCCAATAAAAAATCCTCTGCTCCTATTCAAAAGGATGTCTCAAGATATTATGCAAGAGTTAGGCATTATTACCAATGCCGGCAATGGTCATACAAATAAGATTTTGTTAAAAGTTTCATCATTTAGTTTGTTAGGAATTACTGCTATTAAAGTGGCAGACTGACACAACAAGATTGCAAAATGTTGAAAATTAATAATCACAAAGTCCTGAATTAAGCTGCATGTAGAGTGGATTTTTTTCTGAAAACTAATAATTGTAAATGTATGATTAGGCCAAATAAAAAAAATCATTGTTTAGCATCCACTCATCTTAAATTTTCCAGGTTGGGAGGGTGTTTTTTTTTCTTTTTTTTTTGCAGAGTTTTAGTATAGTTCCTAAAGTAGACAGTTTGCACCTGCTTAAGGGTGATATAATGCAATAATCCCATCGCTCACCATACTAAAACTTGTAACATACAACAAAATGAAAACTTTTATATGAAAAACTAATTCTGGTCAATGTAAACAACTTATCAGAACAGTAGCTGTCCACAAATGAAATTAATTTTGTACTATGTCTCTTAAATTGGCCTAAGAACTCCAGCTACATGTACAATTCACCAACTTCAACTAGATGTGGTCAACTGTGCCAGAGCAGAAAATAAAGATATTGATATATTCAGATATTGAGACCAAGTGCCAACTTTGCTCCACATGTTTCTGTGAATGAATGAGCGAGAAGCGCCATGCATATTCTTAGGAGTATGGGGATGAGGATGTGGATCGTGGGCACGTGCATTTTTTTTACACTTATTTTTTGTTTTATACAAAGAAAAAAAAATGAGGTACATTTTTCAGGTCGGGCACGGATGCTAAACAAGTATTTTTTTATGTGGCCTTATTAGGGACCCCAGAGTAGTATTATTAGTATTAGTTAGACCTTACATGTTGTATTATTATAACCTTTGATTTTTTAATATTTTATTAAATATTAAAAAACATTGTATAAATTTATAGATAAAATGTATATTAATGTAGCTTTGTGTGCAATATATTGTGATTCAAAAAAAAGGGGGTTTTAATACAGCCAACTACTTTTGGCTTTGTTCAATCTTGAGAAAATGTGGGCTGTTTGTATTTGGAGCAGCCATCACTCTGTTTAGTGTGTACATTGTTCATTTAATGTTCTGTTGTTGCATAATTTGAAAAGTTGCCCGTTTGCAAATGCTATATGCAATGCTGCTTACTCCTTTAAATTACATTAATTTTTCAATTGTTCTATGGTTAACAGGAATCCAACTCAGGGCTTGAAATTTAAAAAATTGTAAGGTCGCCTTTTGGCGACCAACTGGAGAAATATAGTCGCCAGTTTGTATAATCAAAATAATGTTTGGGTTCCGCGTTTTGAAAATGTTTGGGACACATTTGTACAATTTAAATACAAAAATACGAAATGAAAAAAATACATACTTCTACAAAACAATCTTGTCAAGCAAAGACATCCTCTGGAAGCTGTGGCGTAACGATTTCAGGAGCAGACAAAATTAATTCTCTAAACACTTTCTGCTTGATGTTAAGCAACTCTTTGGCATCCTCTTCATTACCAAAAAGAGAAGTATATAAATGTTTTAAATCTTCCTTGCTTACTAATTTATTCCCCATGCTGATTTGAAACGTCGCACATGTTCGCACGTAACCATGCGAAAGTCCTGAACGTACTGAACAGCACTAACAGTGTCTTTTTGCAAAATGCTTGGCCTGCGGTTCCAAGAACGAAACTATTGGCGTTGAGGAAAATATTGCGAACAGAAGTCGGTAAAGCTTAGAGGAAATGTGGCTTTTTTGTGCAATTTGGACCATTCTTTTACGACGAATGCAAAGAAGGACGAGATAAGAGGTTTATTTCAACTTTAGTGTATTATTGTACATCTGAATCCTGTAAAATTCAGGTCACCAAATTGGCGACTTAATGTCAATTGATATCTAGTTGCCAAGGAGAAAAAGTTAGTCGTATTGGCGACCGCATTGGTTGCAATTTCAAGCCCTGCAACTACTTGACAAAGCAGCCATGGACAAGCCACCACTGCTGCATGCAGTCCATTATCATCTTCCAATTTTTTTTGTTTTCTGAAAGCTAGAAAAGCAAAGCAAATGGCTTTAGTTTTATTTTGTTGTGCACTGACAAAGTGTATTGTACATATAGAAATAATAAGTCGGAGTATTTAATTGTTCCATTACTTCAGGAAGTAGATACTACAACAAGGTATGTCTGAACATGCAGCAATGTACCATCCATTTTTGTTGCAGGTCTGTACTTCTGTCGTTTGTAATTGCTCCTGGGCAGTGGGTCTAGACAATCTTATATTTTGTCAGGATTATAGGATTGTTAGATACAGGGACAGTTGGAACTTCTTTAGTTGTTTGTCAATTAAATTTTGTAAAACAATCAACACAAGCTTTGTACATAAAGAACATTACAAATAAGTTACATTGCATGTACATTGTAAAGTAGTCTTTTTTGCCTTTCCACTCAATTGTATAAGTATTAAATCTGCCCAACCTACGTTTGTAATTTATTCTCAAGGATTTGAAGTTCCCTATGCCTGTTTTAACACTGTAAGTTATGGAAAACATAAGTTAATAAACGTTGGACCTGTAAATTTTGTGGTTTATTCTAATAATCATTGTAAATAGTTTTTTTAATTACTTAATATTGATTATTATTTGAATCAATTTATTGTTATCCCTTTCTGATATTTTTTAAGTGTCCTTTATCAATAGGAAGCCAATCAATGTGACCTGGTTATTGCATTATTGTTTTGTAAATACAAAATAAGGGTTTGTTAAACATACTGATTGAGCCCACCTTTCATTGCCATCAGCTGCCTTTCCATTTCAGCTAGTTTTGCCTGCAGGTTTTCCTCCCTGCATCATCTTGTTTGTCTACCCTCCCCTCATCCCATTCTAGAATGACAGGAATCATAAAATACTACACTGGTACTCAGTTAATAAATTGTGTTTAAATGTTAGTGTTCCTCATCTTGTAAAAAGGAAAATGAAATGCAAAATCTAACGTTTGTTTCAAAACAAGCCAAATAACTGAACTCGCCATTCTAATTTCTCGATAAGACAATGTTTGGCAATTGTTGCATCACCTGCCTCCCGATCGGTAGTTCGCAATATTTTTTTTTACGGTCACGAAAAAACGGATGTACTTTTTTGTTAAATGCTGGCGAGTTTTTCGAATGTGTTTTGGCCAAAACTGAAGAGCATCGTTCGTCCTCTTTTTCGTGGCCCCTTGCAAATGGTGCCTTATTAAAACTTTAGTCTTTAAGCAGGCACGTCCTACTTCAGTTTTAGTATCCAAAACTCTGGCTAAATGGGCTGAAAGGGGCCTTGCATCAACATAACAATTATCCAGTGACTCTCCTTTTTTTCTTCCTTAACAAGAAATTTTCCTGACATGTCGAGGAAAAGGCCAAACTTGCCAGTAAAAAGCAACACAAAAATGTAAACATTGCCTCGCGAGAGGCCGACGGCTATTAGTTTCACGAACGTACGACTGCAACACCGATTTTTTTTTAAAACAATTTTTTGAAATAGTGTACACTATCCAAATCTCTTTGAAAACTAATTTTCTCATAAAAAAAATGCTCAAAATATAAATATGTCTCCTGTGAGAAAAAAGTGTTTCGGTTTTAAACACCCAGCCATTGTTTTTCCGGGCCTTTTCTTAATGTCACGCGCGCTTGAGCCCACGTTTTTTGCAGCACTGCCACAGCATTGACGTTATTCAGCTCTGTCTTTGGGACCACTTCCGAAAATCACCTGGTTACCCAGCCAACTTTGTAACCATACCTTCCCGCACCTCCCGCACTAAAAAACGCCATATGAAGAAGCATTGCTAGTGTGGGTTTTGTGTCGTTCATTGGAGGGAATTTATAGCTTTTATTGTTAAAAATACACCGAGAGATGGAGACAGATTCACATAATTTATGGCGCCTTCCAAGGGGATCTCAGATGTTGCTGGTTCTCTAGCCACCTGTCGCCTATTTGGCTAGAGACAAATGTTGCTGTCGTTTTCTTTGGTTGTAATGCAGTTGTTGATGTCGCTTTTTGATTTTTCGTCAAGGAACACAAACGGTCCCAAATGTTTGCTAAGTTATCACGCCATGATTTTTTTATGTCCTGTAACTTTGATTGATCTAAAAAGTAAGTGCCCGAAAACACATCGTTTTGATGGCTAGTTAAACATAAACAACAGATATTGTTAATTCTAAAGTGCTTACTTCATTGTTTTATTGCTACATATGCTTGGTCTTGCTTTGGTAGTTCTCCCAATTATATTTGAAGTTATGTCGGTCATCACGCTGTCGATATAAAAGAGTGACAGAGGATGTCATTTTGTCGAATTAAGAATGGAATGTAGTTGTCGCTTTTTATCCGTCAGGATCTGTCGGATGTTTGAGATCAAGGTTAATGCTACATTTCTGATTTGTCACTACATTACCATACAATCCTAAGCCTAAAAAATTAATTTGAACATATTTTTCTCTTAAGAGACCTAAAAAACGAAGGAGAATTGGGCTTGGAGAGGAAAACGCCCTAACAATTTTTTTTATTGCAGTTTTTTTTCACAAGCGTCACTTGCCTTTGCCATTTTCTCTGCATCTCTTGTGATCGTGTCCAAGCGCGCGTAAACCTTCCGGGAATATGCTGGTTGAAAGTAAAGCCTGAACAACACTGTTAAGATAACAGGTGTGACCAAGGTATTTTTATTCCTTTTGGTTGCATTCTTTAGCTTGCGCTTATAAAGAAAAACGAAAGGGCAAAATTTTTTACAGCTAATGCGCTTACGAAAACAGCAAAGTCGAAAGGGGAAAATGCTTGGTTTTCCCGTGAATATATTCACTAATCACAATGTCCCCACCTACACACGGCCGTGAGACTAGCACTACTAATTCAACACCGGAAATATTGTAAATAAGATACATTAATATTGAAACAACATTGTGTTGTGTGGTCGAGCGGTTTAACGTTGAATTTTGGCTCAGTTCCCTAAGTTCGATTCGAATATGATATAGAGATCTTTTTTTCCTCCCCTGTGCAACAAGCGTTTTTTTTGTTTTTTTTTTCTGATGAAGGTTGAGGAATCTTTATAGACAATCGATAGATATATGATTGAGACGTGTTTTAATAGTTAAAATTAAGACTTTTAGTTAAAAAGTATTAGGCATGTAGCAAGTACGACTACAACTTCGGTTGTACTTTTACTTTTTCCATAACGTACGTCTGTTATAAGTTCAAACAGTTGACTGTTTGTGTCGTTAGTTAATTACGCTCTTGTATGGATGGGTTAAATATATTTAATTCGCAACTCGTCTTGACAAATTCAAGTGCGGGAAGGTATGGTTACAAAGTTGGCTGGGTAACCAGGTGATTTTCGAAAGTGTTCCCAAAATATCTTTCCGCTACGCGCTTAGTCTAAAACTGATCTTCACGTGGTACAAAATCTCAATATGTGATTGGCTAAAAGTGGGACAACGCCCACTTAGTTCCTAGCCTCCTCCGCAGGCAACTCTTTTTTTTTCGAGAAAAAGCCGTTTAGCCAAATGAACGCGCGAAAAACAGAACAGACCAACTTCAAGAACGTCATTTTGAAATGAAAATGGCGGTTGCAACGATCAAGAACGAGGCGGTGCTCAGACAAAGAGAAAAACTCAAGCAATATTTCAAGGTTTGATCTTTTGCCTCTATATTAAACTCGTAACCAATGTATCCTACAAACCGTGGTCTCAGTGAGAAACTCGGCATGGATCATCGAATGCAAGTTAACGGATTTAAGAGTCACTTTGGAGGTAAGCTTTCATCATTCTTATAATAAGTGGAATTTTTCCTCTTATCAATAAAACAGTTTTTTTTATTTAAACTACGTCGAATCGCGGAAGAAAAACATTTGTTTTGCTGTGCACGTGTCTCCACTTCTCCTTATGAAACTTTTCTGCACGACTACTACAGTCACTAGCCGTAATTAAGGTTGGCATCTTTTATTCTTACTTATCAAGATGTTAACAGTTTTCCTCCGAGTGCTAAACTAATTTATTTGAAGTTTTGAGAGGTGGAAATCTAAGGACGCTCGCAGGGTGAGAACTAAATTGTCAGACATTTCACGATGAAAGTTGTTTGGGGCTGTTTGTTTTCGTGATTCTTCGCTTTCAAAAAAAAAACATGTCAAGCCAGCTGTTTGGCAAGCGATTAATACCAGTGCTCAAAAATAACTAATCTGTAAAATCGTTGGCCTCTATTTTTTGGTCTTCAAAGCTGCTTTTTCGCACGACACTTCTTAACTGACTTGTAGGCCATCAATTCACACCTAGCTGGCTTGTAGTAAAAAGCTTAGAATTAAACTAAGAGTACATACTGTACGTGTCTGTGTGATACTAGCTTGTGGAAAACACTTTGGCTATCTTGGTAGCTTTGAAAAAAGCTATTTCTTGCTTTGAGAACTGGCCAATCTATCACAAATACGGCAGTCTGACTCAATTAGTTTATAAACCTTTTTCGGACTGCCAATAATCGAGTGAGTGGACTGATTCTAGTGGACTATAGCAGGGCCTTCGACATGGTAGACCACAATATTTTGCTTAACAAACTTCAAGTCTATGGTATGAACCAAACAACGATCGAGTGGTTCCAA
>JAOBAT010083074.1:0-19027 GCA_026413305.1 Hydrozoanthus tunicans
CTTGTGGTAGTATACTGTCGGGCCCTGCTGCTTTCCCAGACTTCAGTTTCTCAACAACTTTAACGATCTTTTCTTTTACTTCTAGCTCCGATTTAGCTTCAGCTATTGATGGTGTTTCAGTGGGTCGTGGTCTATTTAAAAGTTCGCTCAATGATAGCATAGGCCTGAGGCATACCAAAGCTCAAGCGACGAAATCCGCTCTCTAAGAAAATGGCACAGCCGACGTATCTCCTGGGTACAGCCTTTCCAATCAAGCGGTGACGAAAATCCATTGGGTTTTTCGGCACCTCATGGCAACATAGGAAGATTGCTAACATGCAGTAATCTGCAACAAATACAGGATTTCAGCATAAACCTGTATCAACCAACACCCTCGCCATCACCTTCCATCACAGCTGCTTCCAACCTTCGCCTTCTGGCACCAAGCAGCCTGACAAAGTTAGATGTAACAAGTCAGTACTCCGACAGCTTCAAGGGCATCGGTAACCTTGGTCCACAAGTCCATCTTCAGGTGCATGAACATGTATAACCAGTTCGACTGCCATCATTTTACAGAATTCCAGTGGCCAAACACATAAGCCTGTTTAGGAAGTTTCCTTCCTAATCTTCTAGTCCTCCTGGATGACAGAAAAGCACATTTCATATCGCAGAAATCGACCTCTGCGGTCATCACCACGACCGCTTTACATGTGCAAGCAACTTCTTATATTTGACTCAGCAGTACGGGCGTCTCTTGCTTAAGGTCTCTAACATGACTTCTGCAAGACCATTGTAATCCAGACAGATTAAACTGGTTATGCAGAGCCCTTCAACCTAGCGCCAAAAGTATTCTGCAGACAGTTGCTTTCACCTCCTCCAGCATAAATCCCACAGAACAATGCTACTAGCAAATCTTTCAACCTGGAACAAATCAGACATCTCATGGGCCGCACTTGCACACTCCATGGTTGATGATGTAACAGGCTTTGATGTATTCCGCGTCAAGATAGAACATCGTAAGTCATTAAAGGATTCCCAGGGCTGACGGAGAATATTGAACGTCGGATACGGACTTCAGGAGACAAGCAAGGATGCGAGACCAGCACCACGTTTTTGCACAGGGATGGCTAAAGGACAAGCACACGTCCTTCCAAGCACAGTGGCGCCCCTAGTTAAAAACTGTAGACGAATCCTCAGTCGAAAATGGTATAGTTTACAAAGGCGTGCTAGTAATAGTGCCTTAATCAATGCACAAAGAAACGTTTTTGAAGATTCCCGCAAATCACTTTGGTACCGACTCGAACATACGAATGGCGCACAAAGTTTCTGGTAAGGTATATGAGGAAAGCATTTCAAAAGATTCGTGTGACGCCTGTGGCATCTGTGCCCAGTATTGCAAGTCGGCCATCAAGGATCCGTTAAATCCCAAACAGTTCTGTGATACATTGGAGATACTCGGCCAAGATAACCAACAAAGCTTAGTGGCTGTTCGTCACTTCTCTGACTAAATCGAGATTGACAAACTAGAGGTCACGCTTATGAACCATCATCGAGAAGACAAAAGTCAACTTTGCACGATTTGATGTCCTTATGGTCTGCGGCACGGACAAACAGGCGATAAGTAGAGACTACAGTCTGTTCTCAACTGAATACGGGTTCTGACATACTTCATCATCACCATATACCTTCTCAAAGGCAATGGAAGATCCGAGGTAGCTGTCAAGTTACAAGGCCAGGCTTCTCAAACTAGCCAGCTGGCGGCTGTTAAATAAGCCGCTTCTTTCAGTGATTTAGAAGCCTCTAAATGAAGTTGCAAAACCACTAACACAGAAGAAAATTAATCTTTACCCAAAACAAGAAATATCACGGTTCTGTTGAAGACATTGTGTTCTGTTTTAGAATGTTGAATATACAGATTATAGCTCTGTTTATTGCATTTCGTGACTTTGAGCGCACTGCGATCTAGGGTTTGTAAGCCACAGGGGGCCTCAGGAACCCTTAGTATAACGGGAGTAAAGTTAATCTTGCTCCTTTGGAATCCAGTCACTTGCATTGAAGCTTCAGCCTTCTCCCTGGGACATTTTGAAAACCCTGAAAGTCTCTGTTGAAAAAGGCTCCTGACTTCAGTTCCAAAATCCTATGCTGCTGTATAAAACCAGCCCCATCCCCTTCCCACCCACCTACTTACCAGTCCAGCGTATGTTTTTGAGGCGCACTAGATCCACAATACCCGTCATAGGGTAAGTCTTAGGCCCCACAATAACCAACTCTCAGGTCGTTGAGGATGTTGCGTAACAGCAAATCATGCTATGAAATGGCAACAGGAGGCAAGCATAAACCACTTGACATAGGAGCCTAAGCAAACGCCAAACCTCGTCGAACTCACAGATGAAACCGTTGGTTTATGGAGAAGGAATAGAGAACCAAGATCATACACTCCGTGGCATTACACTCCAAAGGCAAATCCGCTACGCCACTACTCCGAGAGCAGCCTCACCAAACAGCTAATAGAGTCATAGGGCACAGGAGATCAGGCCCAACCCCAACCATCGAGCCAGCTAAGTATGAACCACAGCGTGCCACAAAGCCCAGCATTTCAAAACCGTCCCAATTGTGCAGAATCAAAACATTAGCCTCGAACAGACCAACCATGTGGATGCTCAAACACCTTCAACAAGACAAGATCAGGGAGTGAAGTGAAGAGCCTCAAAGAGAATTTTCTTGACATTATGACACTCGTTTCAAATTTTGAAAATTTTTCTCTGTTAACTTTACCATTGTGGTTTCCGTTTTTTTTTTATCAAAAGGGGGGAGGGGGCTGTTGGTCGCTGAGATCCCATAGTTTGTTGGTCAGCGTTGGCTCGCTGTGATCTGTAATTTTTAGTCGTCTTTGTTAAATAGACACGATGTTGTTTGAAAAATTCCTTTGTTTATATTGGCCGCTAGACTGGTACAAGGGCAGCTTGCTCAAATAAAATGCTATCTGAACACGAACCAGGCTTCCGAGAGTGCCTATCACTGCACAGACTACATCGTAGACCCACGGACAAAAACAAATTGACGGTGCTATTGAAATAGACCCCAAGAAAAACGTTTGCCCTTGTAAATTATCGGTCCCTCCTGCACAAATGGAAACGTTATGGATTCCATACTGCACACATGGCTTGAACTTGTCAGCATTCCTTTTCAATAACTATTTCGTAGAGTATTAAAATCATGTTCGGGTAAAAATTACAATTACCCTCCAGTCATGTCACTATAGTTTCTGTTTAATTCCTTTTAAAGATTCTTCTATGACCATATATGGCGGGAATGGGATGAAGAGGACGACAGTGACTATTTCTATGCCGCTCGTAACCTGGAAACGAGGCTCCGTCTGTTTTATGACATGAACGACGGGTCGCTGCCAAAGGAACTTGTCAACAAATACAAAAGTAAGGCATGCAATCATTTAACCCAAAAAGAACTGTTCATTTTCATTGCCCAATTAGCAGGTGGCTTACCTTGTACCTTTTAGGTGTCAATGAAGCTATTCCTTTTGTTCCCAGTATTTCTGGTCTTATTAGTTTTGATAAAATAAATCGAGTATTATACTATAGTTATACAGCTATCAATAACTTGCCCGAAAGGGGGGATGGGATATGCATTAAGAACAAATTCCCTCCTGCGGGATAGTAAGAAACAAGCTTAAATTAATATACCAAGAACATGCTATGGAAATAACTAAACGATTCATCTTTACTGACAGTTTAAAGATGATGCCAATAATTATGTAATCACAGATTCAACAGATTGTCTTTATACCTTCTTACATTAACCAAATCCAAAACGTCTTGCAAATTGTAGCTGCTTTCTTCGCGCGAAGCTCGTTTACTTGACTGGCTACCAGGACTGCTCCACTTCTCATATCGTCAAATTTTCCCATCCTGAGGCTGCTTGCAGTTTGCGCACATCCCACCCTCGGGATAGAAGAAGCGGTCAAAGTCCCCACCCAGTCTCGTTTACTGCATTAACTGCATTAAGATCATGATGTTATGTTTATGGATTGACTTTTTTTTTCATGTTTTTATTCATAAATGTATCATTGCTTTTTCAGCTACATACGACACTTATAAGCAGAAACTATCAGAGCTGAACAGATTGCGCCAAGAAATGGGGGCAAACAATTCCGAACAAGAGTTTTTGGACGACGACGACGTGTTACGTTGTGTCCAAAAGTCTGACGAGTGTGAGGCATTAGTGCATTCTCTTCAAATCATCGAAAACCCCCAAATGAGGTACCTATTAGCTAGCATTGTGCCGTCAGGCTCCTTTGAACAAAAAATGCGATACAAACTAGCTAAAGGTCCCAGGAAACCGGATGGACTTCGAATCACCATAATCGTTGCCCCTGAACTGAAAGCATTTATGGCTAGCAACTTACCAGGTTGGTAGGGAAACTGTTGTACAAGAATCTCCTTAATATGACCTGCAGTATATCGAACATTTAGAGACATAGTAAAAATTTTATTTGCTTAGAACCCAATTGGTTTCGGATACTAAAAAGTGTTCCATCTGATGAAAGAGTTCCATCTGATAAGGTGATGGTATCTTCTCATTCAGTTAGGTTTGAAACACTTTGATGCAATTATGACAAGTAGTTTTGCAATTTTTGGGTGAATTAGCACTGTAAGTTTCACTCGAAGATCATATCTGTAAAGTTAACCAGTGTTCGAGTCACAGTTCAGTTGCAAAAATGATGAGTAGGGTTGCTCGTTCTTTACCAGTATAATCGTTCGCAATTTAACCTCTTTGCCATTATACACTTGTCAGTGATAAGTCCGAAGAGAGCAGCTATTGCGAGGAGAATTAGCAAATAATATTTTTTTAAATGCTTTCTCCAGAGCAGTTGATTGTCAGTTCGGCCTTGCAATTCATTTAGATACTTCTTAATGTGTCTAATAAAATGTTGAAACTTTTTTCCGTGTTTTGATTAATGTCAAGTTTCCAAATTAAAAGAGAGCGTGCCAACTCCTATTCTATGAAATTATCTTTGACACACATTTTCATTACATTCAAAAATGATTTTAGTCCTCATTGGGTCTCAGGTGAAACCGTCATTGAACATTGTAAGAACATTGACCAAGCCCTAGAAAACAGTTACGAGGGAGACACGATTTTGGTGTACCCAGGAAATCACGTGCTTAGCTCACCTTGCGTCGTTAAGGACTCGGTAGAAATTAATGGTGTCGGAGATGAAGTTCTTGTAACAGGTAACTATCCTAACTTTACATATTGCATGAGTAGATATATGACAGAGTATGTTAATATTTTGAATTTTTTCCTATAAATTCCAATGGCGTTGAAATGGTTTTAAGCTGCCAACTTGATTGCTCACTTTATAGGACGACGAACGTATTTTGTTGTTTGAAGGCCATAAGTTTTAAAGAAGCACCTGTCGTACTGTTGTCCACTGACCATTGAAGATTACAGTGAAAAGTAGAAGTTGATTGGCCACAGACCAGCCAACGTAATAGCGGAGGGGTTGGCGTAGTGGTAAGATCTCTGCCTACCAATCTTGAGGTCCCCGGTTCGATCCCCGGCCTGGTCGAGGGTTGATACTTGGAGGACCTTCTTTCCCGCTTAAAGCCACTCAGCTTTCCATCCTTTCTTTCCGGGGTCGGTAAAATGAGTACCAGCATACATAAACCCCTTTGAAGCGACTGCCAATTCCGCCTACTTCCGGTCCGCTGGGGGTAAACTGATCATTGTAAAGCGCCTTTGAGCATTAATGTAGAAAGGGCACTATATTAATGCACCACCTTACACTTTACTTTACGAAAGACTAACTTCTAAACAAGTTCTTCTTTCTTTTTAGTGAATTGCCCACAATGTGAGGACTACGCTATTGAATGTCAAGCAGACACCATCCTCTTTAAGAACATTAAAATTGCAGTGGGAAAGGAAAGTTCAGTTTGCGAGGGCGTTGTCAAGGTGCTCCGAGGCAACACCATGTTAGAAAATTGTTGCGTCGACGGCTCTGAAACAGCATTAAGGGGTTGCAGTGCTTTTGGTTCGGCATCGATGAACTTGATGTCATCCCAAATACAGGGAGCTCGGGTAAACTATGAATTATTTTCCATGCTCACTGTTAAGATCAGAAAACAATTATGTGTCCAAATTTTCTAATGTGGAAAACAAAATTTTAGGTATCCTCTAAGCTTACCAAAAGACGTACGTTATAATCGTAGGTTTGGCTTTTACTCCTTGTTAGGACCCAACCCTCCCCCACCCATTTTCAAACCTGGGTAAGGTTTTGGTCCAAATTCCGCCTCATGATGTATTGATTTAGTTCTGAGTTCCGTTTCACTGACTTTTATTAATATGGATATATAAGTTGTTTTGTATAGTTTAATTCCTGTAATAGTAGAAGTGTACTAATAGGCGGATTTCAGGTGACGTAATGTTTGTAAAACAAACCTTTTCAAATCTAAGCACCTTCGGGACCTTAAAAAACGAAGTCTTTTTTTCAAACTGCCAATCAAATACCACTTGACTCATTAATAACAATGACTGACACTAGCCTATAACCCTAGAATTAAATTATTTCATTGAAATGAGGTAAATAAAGGGCATATTCGTTACAGCAAGACAAGTTAAATATACACAGGAAGGTTAATTTGGCATGCAATCTGCTTTTCCTGCTGTAGTTTGGAAGAGACTTACTAACACTGTCCAACAGTTATATCTACAGGGCTCGCACGCGCCTTAAAAGTCCACGAATCTCAAAATAAAAATTCAAGGCCTTGGAAGTTCTTGAAAATTCAGTCAGTGCTGGAAAGTCCTAGAAATTTGAAGCGAATTTCACCCAATTTAGATTCTACAGTGACTTACGTGAAATTGTATGCTACTGACAGGAACTTAGCAACACATAATGGTAAAAAAAAACAAATAGAAACGATCATAACACCTCTTCGAACGTCGATCAAACGCCCCATGCACATATACATTCTTGGTTGTATTCACTGCTCTGATTGGTTGAATTTGTGGAATGTCTTTTCTGCGAAAAGTCATGTGCTCTGTTTTACAGTGCGTGGAATCCTTAAAAAATGGAAAATTAATAAGTCCTTGAAAGTCCTTGAATAGTCTGTAATTTTAGTCCAATGAAGGGTATGAGGCCTGTATCTAGGCTAGTTGTTTTAGGATCCCTTCCAAAACCTTGTTTTGATTGATTTTAAAGTTATCTACTGAATTTAATAACTAGAACAGTTTATTCAGCCATTTGGCTGGAACATGCTATCTAATCACGGATTTTCAAAAGCCTCCACTATCTAAGGAAGTAATGATTTTAAGATAAATGAATGATGTTACTAGATGAAACACAGAAAAAGTGGTTGTTAAAACTGACAATGTCGTCCTTGTAAGAAGATTTTGCAACACAAAGTGTCTTCGTGATAAAACTTAACTAACCAAAATAAAAAATTGTTGCGTTAGAGTAAGAATATGAAGGACTCATCCTGTTTCCAACATTTTAACGCACTCTTTAGATTGCTGGAGTATCAGCACATTCTGGTTCAACCTTGGTGGTGCGCAAGTCTGATATCTGTAAGAATGGGATCCCCGTGGAACAGATGAACGAGGTGGAACTTTCCCGCTCCACGGTTTGCGGTGGCATCCAGTTACAAGTAGGTAGACTTCATATGTTAATGACGAAAACGAGAACAGTGACATCTGTTTATAACATAGCTGTTACAACCTCATCGTACCATGCTTCCTTGTCCCCCCTTCAACCCTCGCTTTTTCCGCCGACTCCTTCACGTTTGCCGTTCCAAACTAGTGGAACAAACTGTCTGCTAAAGTCCGTTCAATTATAGCAGCTATCTTTCCTATATTACTTTTCAGTTATCTGCACGTTTAGAGTATGATTTTGTCACTGTTAGTGCTCTCTTTGTTAACTTTTATTTTGAACTGGTGTTTGGTTGGTTTGACAATGTGTCAATGGAACTGTTACTATTATGAATATTATCGTTGTTAATGTTATTTTTATATTATATTATATTACTATTTTTGTTGTTGTTATTTTGACATTGAATACCATTAATGATGTTTATGTAACCAGTAATAAG
Source organism: Hydrozoanthus tunicans (assembly GCA_026413305.1). Taxonomy (NCBI): domain Eukaryota; kingdom Metazoa; phylum Cnidaria; class Anthozoa; order Zoantharia; family Hydrozoanthidae; genus Hydrozoanthus; species Hydrozoanthus tunicans. Next base: position 8,085 of record JAOBAT010083074.1, read on the forward strand.
AAAAATAGTGGTGATGATAGAATGATAGAAAGAGTAACAGTAACTAGCTGTCTCCAATAGTAGTGCGAGCTGGAATTATTTGCTTTCGTCTGTTTTGTAATGGTTTACTGGGTTTTGCGACGAAAGCGAGGAACGTTCAATGTTAAACTTAGTTCAATTGTAAGTGAAGTACTCAACTAAGTGACCATTGTTTTAACGAAATATGTAGTGAAAGACAACATGCTTTTTTGAGTCTTTCAACTCAGAAAGCTTCATTAGGCAGTTAGCTTGGTTTCGTTGGGCAACTTACGGCAGCGGGCCAACTGTTATCGAAAACCAAAGTACTCGATCGAGTAAAACCATTTTAAAGGATTTTAGGTTTAAGGCACAGCGAAACAACACACGAATTCGCGTGTAACAGAGCTGCCCTCAATCGGCTAATGATTTGGTTTGATTGAATCAGCTGAACCATCTTAGGAAGCGAAAATTGAAATCCCGATATGATCATTTCGATAATGATTAAATGATTAAAACTACATCTGGTTACCACTGGGTTAACAAAACCATCTATAGCCAGTCCACTAATCGACTTCAGAACTGGATATTAAACTCGTGCTCAATTCTACTCAGTCCGTCACAATAAGTGTTGCACAAGATTTCCGAGGATAATACATCCCTTCATCATACGTTTAATACAGTATACAAGATACCCAACGATGACGATTACTTCCTTAGATAGTGGAGGCTTTTGAAAATCCCGAATAGATAGAATATTCCAAATGTAATGCCAAATGGCTGGACAAACTGTTCTGGTTATCGATTCAGCGTCTTGACACGGGACAACACTGGCAGTCGTCTTTATTCAGATTCATGAAATTGATTAATAAAGGCTGAAAAGGTTTTGGGGGTACAGTGCCCAAGCGGTTAGTGTTTTTGACTCGCAATCTTCGAGCCCCGTTCAGACCACTGTGTTGTGTCCTTGAGCAAAAACAATTACCCGGCTTGTTCAATTGGACTCAGCTGTCTAAGTAAGCCCTAGCTTCTGCTGGAGGCCAACTTGCGATAGATTAGTCTTCTGTCCAGGTATGTCAAAGGTTCTACCCCACCATAAAACACTACGGAAACCCGAATTAAGCACAGGCCTAATGAGCCATTTGGCTCGAGAAAGGATTCAGAGAAAGCTTAAGCTATATTAATTTTGCGGTTCCCTCTGGTGCAGGTCTACCCAAATGAGAAAAAACTTCAAGTTCTGTTGGAAAACAACACAATCCATAACAACCTTGGGTTTGGTGTGTGTGTGGATTTGGATGGCGAAACAGCTGCGTCCCCGCCATCAGAAGAAAACCTGGCTCTCACCATGAAAGATAACAGTTTTATTAATAACCGTGCTGGTGATGTCGACAACTTGGTTCAGGCTTGCAGCAGATGAGCCCCAGCAGCACGAGAATCAAACTTTTTTTGCTCTAACAATTGACCTTAAAATATCGCATTACAGTGTGCTTTACTGACATGGAAATACAGTTAGATGCTAACTTTAAAACCCATTTAGATATAATTGTTTGCGTACTTGGTCTTGAAAAGAGTAGCTTATGTTTCGCAAAAATCATGGGCTGAAACCCAAAAATATTTGAAAACTCTATGTAGAAGAATGTGTTTTTTTTGGCCTGAAGAACCTAAGGTATTTTGTTCTTTCCTTTTAGAACAAGGCATTCGAAAAAAAGTGCGCTCGTGTTTATGTTCTTGGCTTTCGAACTGTCAGACTTTAAAGGCGTCATCTTGTTAGCTATTGGCTTCCTTCTTGAGAAGTATAATCTGTACTATCTAACACTTTTTTGAATTTGCTGACATAGCTTTTGGCAATATTCTGATAATAAATGTAACTGGAATTATACAAGCACTTGTCTGGGCATTCTATGTGCATGTTGGAGTGTATATGAAGCGCACAGGCATCCTTAAACAGGAGGAAGAAACACTGACAATCTTGACTATGTTCTTGTACACTGGAGTCTCATACTAATAGGTGTTCGTTCAACCACATATGCAGCACTTTTGCTCTTTTTTAACGCGAAGGAACCGTTAGTCATATTGAGGAAGAAGATGGAAGCTACATCCTCGAACGTACCAAAACAGTGTGGTGTCTGCTCTCGGACATGAACAAACCAGACGTATACAGCATGTCTTTGTTCTGGGGCTCATAAAACAAGACGCTTGTGTTTTCTGTGCTACCTGATTTTTGTAATATTATTTTTGTTTAAAAAGACCTTTTCACAATAGGTGCTAAGTTTGACCCAGTCAGCAGTGAACCAATAGTTTCCTCCATTACAAAGTCAATCGGCTTTTTTCTTTTTCAGATATAGAAGGTACGTGTCGTTTTTAAGGACAAATACATTTGTTCGTATAAACAAGCTGTTTCCGGATAAAGAGTTTTTCGTATGGTGTTGGTGTTTTATTCATCGTTTTTTATTGCGTTTTGTATCATTTCTCATCGATCTTCAATAACAAGAACAGCATAAAACAACGCGTTAAAAGAATAGGAGTATCGCCAATGCTTCAGCTCTCGCACACTAACGATGTATGGCTAGAATAATTCGAATTAAGTGCAGTAAACCAAAATTGTATTGATCTTTTATCTTTTTTACTCTCTACAACGAATCGATTTTTCAAAGCCGAACATTACGCCCCTCTACGTCAGTAGTATGGTACGTGACTTTGGACCACCCAAAAAGGCGTTGAACAACTCATTCATATAAAACAGGAGGCAGGTATGTTATCTCCACAAAAACTAAGCTAAGACTGAGACAGGTCTACCTTAGTTTCAACTTAGTTCTGGCCTAGTCTAAGTCTACTTGCCATATAGCTAAGTCTGAGTCTTAAGTCTAAGAAAACAGCCTTATTACATACACTATATTTCTTCCGCTCAGGAAAAACTAAACAATAGAGGGTTAATGTTCATATGTTGTTTCTTAACACCTTTGTTTCAACTTCTTGCTTGGATTTGTATAAGCTTTAAAAATTGCCATACTTTTCTTAATATCCGTTTACAAATTGAAATAAGTATAAATGCACCACTTTATCTTTTTTTCTATAGTTTCGAATGGGGAAACACTGCATGTAGACTTTTTCATACAACATTGCTTATGATCGATGAGGTAAGAGTCAGGCAAGTGTGGATAGGTTCAAACGAGTACTGTTAAAGCTTGTTTAAGTAAACCAAGTTTTCCCATACTTTTAATTTTGTTTTTAAAGTTTGACACTTACACTTCCTATTTATACTGCATGACTAACTCGATTTATGATGACGTATCTACTCCCTATTTTACATTAATGAGTTACCCCCTTTTTTGTTATGACCTGTCTGCTCCCCACTTCATGTTAATGCGTTGTTCCATCCCTTTTGGGGGGGTGCAAAGCCGCATGCTATACTACTCACGTCCACCGAGACAACGACCAATATTAAGGCCTTTTTCAGGATGTATTTATATACATACACACGTAAATCGTGTGTCCAAGTTCACGAGCTGCTATAAAGCCGTTATAGTGGTAACCGGGAAGGCACATTGTAACTTTTGCATATACATATATATTTAGTGTATAGCAGCCCGGCTACGCAAGATTTGGTTGGTTAGAACTAGTAGATGTGAGACTATATTAACCTCCGAAATAGCAAAAAATGAGGCTGAAACAAATAGACGGACGAAAGCAGTCGGTTCGCGTCACTTTCGGCAACGGTGTTGAAATAATTTCGCAATAAGTATATAAGCGCTGTGATTCAATAGTTTTTTCTTCCAAATCTTTTGTGTTCCGTAGAACAGTTGCCTGGCAGGTATACACTTAAAGAATTATTCGACTTTAATTTCGGTGAACATCATCTACCTCGCGAATTAGTGCTCATTAACCCGAAATAGCGAAGCAATCAAATTACGCTATCTACGTGAGCAAGTACGCATCAACTACTGATATTTGGTTTCCGGTTGGTCTCCATGGCAACACGGACGTCCCGTGCTCAAGGTCTCTTGAGATCACTTTGTTGCTAGTAACGCTATAGGAGAGGTTTTTGTTGAACTGGGTGTTTTATCAGAGTTGCAAACAATGTTCAAAGTTGTTTCTTAAAGAACCTATCAAGCTTAATTTTTTACTCTTTGGAATAAAACTTTTGTCATCTGTGAACTCAAAAGTCGAATAACCAAAGAAAACTTATACGTCTAACTAGTATGCTTTTTAACCAAAAAAAGATTGGAATGTAAATTTTGACCGAGCAGGCCGGGGACTAGTAGTTATATATTTTTTTAACCTGTGACGTAGTAGCAGTGAGTTATGCGGTTTTTGTTTAAAGAATTTCATTTTTCTTAAAAAATATCGTAAAATTTTTGTTTCAACACTTTCAAGGGGATAATTCATTGATTAAAGTTATAATAATGTGACTATTGTAGCCAAAATTGAATTTAAAAAAAAGATTGTCTCTGTTCATGCCTCGTGCTACGTCACATGCCTCCTGCTACGTCATCATTGCACGTTTCAAGTCTAAAAAATGTAACAGGAACGGCGAAGAAGGTTTTATTTTCGAAAATTACTATTATTAAAGGGTCCTACTTTTTATGTGGACCTTAAAAAAAATAAGCTTGAGAGGGTTTTTAAAAAAAAACGTTTAATCCGCCATTTGCCTGAACCAAAAATGTAACCGGTTTTTTTCTATTCCTGAAGAAAACTTGTCGAAGTTAGTATTTACTCTTTACACTAAAGATATTAATCCTGGAGATGGCTGCCATTGTCCCATTGTCTTAAGATCATCTCGTTGCCGCTAACGCAAGAAGAAATCTTATTGCTTATTTTTTACAGTGTATCATTATAGTATGTACACAATGCTGAAAGTTTGGCCGCGTCTCGTTGTTCTCAAATTTTTTGGCGATTTGTGCCTCAATTTATTCTAAATTGTTGTTATTCCTATGTATGTTAAGATTGAAGAAAAACTAAACTTAAGGTGTTGCAAAACATGTATTGGAAAACAAATTTGATCAATTCATCCTGCGGATTTATCGTGGGATCGACTGTCTTATTCCCGCAACCATTTCCAGTAATTAATGTAATTATTTCTTATTCATTATTTATTCTTCAGTTAAGGATGGAAGCTCAGCCAATTTTTCAAAAAAAAAGTAGCTATCGAGACCGTGCCTCAAATTCGTTTTAAAAAGCGTGTGTAACTAGCGGGCTCAATTTCAGGGGCTTCTCTTTAGTTTGAGAGCTTTATTTACTTTATAATCTTAGTTTTTAATTGTACCAGTTGCGAGAAATCAGTAACGCATTCGCTTGCTGATCAATTATCGTACTCAACTCCTTCACAGTTTTAGAAGAGGTCTACTTAGGTCTGTTTATAGGGCAGCGTTGCGTTTAGTAAAAAGTGTTGCTGATTTGATTAGTTAATAGTTTCTAGGAAATGTTAACACTACAGACTGACTGGCGGCTGACTGACTGAAGGGCGCACTTGACAGAGTTACGCATAATACAAACTAATAAAATTGCGTTTGAAAAAAGTATCTGATAGAATGCTCTTGTTCCTCTGTATAAATTGTTGAATGTCATTCTTAAATACACGCTTTTTATAAGAAACAATAAATTTGGCCGAGGCTCATTGTTCTTGATTTTTAACGATTATAGCCTCAGATTGTTTTTCATTTGTTCTTATTTCTATGTGTGGTTTAAATCGACTAGAAACTGAGCCAACAGTAAATTGCAATTTATGTATTGGAAAACGAATTGTAAGGAACAACTTTCAGGGCAAGTAAATGTGACCAGAGTATAATTTGAAGCAATGACTGATTAAAATGAGAATCTTTTTTTATTCATTCTATATTGCTAAAAATCGAAACTCGGTAAAGCTTTTAAAAAAAATAGCTATCGAGCCCGAACCACAGCTTAATTAATTGTGCTTTTAAATTGTTCTTAATTTTGGCCAATCTGAGCCTCGTTGATCTTATAAAGTAATTGTTCTTACAAAAAAAATAGCGTGTAAACGATTATATTTTCGAGTGAAAATATAACACGGATGAAACGCCTTTTTTATCAAGGCTTGATAAAAAATCTTTATAACGTAAATGCTTCGAATTTGAGACCGCAACTATAGCTGTAATGACAGAGTATTAACTAATTCGGGCAAATTTTATCAGTTTCTAATTACCTATACTACTTTTTATTGGTCTTGTCGGAATATAAACGGTTTTAACGAAATGAGTTTTATTGTTTCTACTTTTTAACACTAACAGTTTAATACGATAGTTCTTTCAAATAATTCACTTTTAGAAAAAAAAAACTATAGTTGAACAAAGCCAGTTACTAGTGTTTTGTTAACTGCAAAATTAGCAAAATCGTTAATACTTAAGAAACTTTGTTTAAGTAAAGAAATCAGGTTTGCAGCGTATGTAAATTATCGTATGGGTGTTTTTGATGTGTGTATCGTGATTATTAAACCCAATGATCTGGTTTTTGAATTACACAAAAAATCTTAATTCGATCGCTGGAGTTGCGGAAATGAAGTGCAGAGAGATATTCCTATAATTATTAGAACGCGCCAGTCCGGTAAAGCGGATCCGTAGTGTTTTAAACTTAAATGGCTTTCGTGTTTTACATGCAAACATACGTCATTGTTTAATTATCCTAGCATTTTAGCGGCCTATCGTAACGTTAGCTTCTAAAACCACAGTTTAAACCAAGGATCGGTTCACGCGGTATAAGGTTTTTTGGGCAGTTCACTTCCTCCGTAGAAGCTTCAAGTTTGGCAAAATCGTTCACTGAGTTAATGTATTGAACTGTTTCTCTCCTTGATATTCACCCTTTTTTAAAAGTAACTATCGCCTTGTGTGAAATTTGTTGGCTGTAACACTTGGGCAAGAAGCTAATAGTGCACTGAATTATTCATCTCACCAATTTATTTGGAGCAAGTTTGCGAAGCTCGTTTTGGCCAAAAAAGAACAATCAAGGAAAGACTTGTTCGCCAGAACAAATTTGTTCTTGCCTTTCTAAAGAATTATAAATCATTAATTTTTCACCACAGTTAGAGATAAGAAAATCGCGAAAAGGTGGTTAAAGACCGAGCCCTTGACGATTCATGCCGCTGTAACAAGTTGCGGATTTAGACAAGACAAGAGGAACTGCGGACGATGCGACGTTTTCATTCGATCTGTTTGGTGTTTCTCTTGTGGAGCCATTTAATATTGGAAGTAACCACTGGGTTTTCGTCTTTCACCGTTCGTGGCAAGTATCTTCCCCCTGCAAGCATTGAAAATATAGTTTCTAAAGAATGGCTGCACTGTGTCATTGCTTGCCAAGAGCGGCAAGATTGTCTTGCTTACAATTACAACCTTGCAGAGACGACCTGCCAGCTAAAGAGCGAGGGAATAGTCAGACAAGACGATCCCGCCAACCAACTAATACACAACAGCAAGTTTGTTTACCATCAACTAAAAGTAAGTTTTTCTTTCCTTATATTGACTTGTGTTTTTTCTGTGACATAAAAGGTGAAAGAAAACAACTGTTAATCGCTATATGCTTTCCTGTTTTAGGGTAATAGATAAAACGTTTTAACTTTAGCTACTCGCGCGTATTAATTGGGGGCCTGCCGAGGAGGTTTTATTTGTCGCCTAGATAAAGTTTGTTTTTTTCGGTTCTCTTTCTTTCAAACCACAAATCTACAAAACGCCTTTCAATTAGAAATAACCTTGGCGCACTATTGTTCTCTATCCGTGGTTGCAAATTGATTAGATACTGTAAGTATTAATTTGTTGCAATGATAGCCGTTATTGACAATTGGTCAGGGTTATTATATTAAACCTCAGTTTGTATACACACATTGTGGATACTACGTTATTGCACCCCTAAGAGGGATTTGGAACAAAATTAGAAACTAGAGTTTGTGTAAACGGTAATCGTGTAGCTAATAACCAAAGCATACATGCGGACATGGAACTTAACAAATTTCTTACAAATTGGTCGATTTCTGGATGTCATCTCGGTGGAAAAGGAAAAAAGGTTAAACTGTATAAAATTAATTTCATAAGTGACTTATCACAGCTAACATATTACAGATTTTTATTATGTGTACACTCGAAAACATACCTTTTGCCAGTTGAGAGATAAATTAAAGGGTTTTCTAAATGTTTTCTTATTCAACATATTTTTCGCTGTTACTGTGAGATCAGAACAGCGTGGATTTAGCTAGCTATCTCAGAATTCTATTAGTGATATCTAACTTTTTCTTTATATATTATGATCAGGATCTTTAGAACAAAGTCAACCCGGGATCATGTAAACGGACCCTAAAAACATTGACTAATTTTTCTATAAACTTCATTGCCGGAAAGCTTAAAGCGTTAACAGTAATGTGGCATTAGTATTACATGGCCGTTTAAAGACGCGATTCTGTCAAAAAGACATAAAATCCGCGAATAGATTGGTTGCAACAAACACCTGTCAACTACTGAACTAGAAAAGATTACGAGAGACTTAAAAAGCACTAAAGCGATTAACATAACTTTAATTAAAACCATTCAGTGGCATATACATAACAACTTTGGCTTCACAGACCAAATAATTTAACCCATGTGATCGCTGTATTTACGATTTGGGCTTATTAATTTGCGGCTTGTACTTTCGGTCACAGCATTTAAGGAAAGCAAAACACCTAGCTATTTTGAAAACTTTGTTCAAATTGTAGAAAAACTGAAAGTGCTCTATATAGCAGTTGTGCGAACCAATTGAAAGACACATATATTCGATTAATTTATCGACGGTTCCCAAAGTGCGCTGGCTAATTTGCAATATAAGCAACGATAAGGAAAGTAAAGAATTTTTTTGTTGAAAGAGCTGAACCATTTTAAACGACTGCCTTCGTTACCACGTGTGTCAGTGACTACAGATTAACTGCTGTTTCGAAAAGTTATGGTAGTTGTATTATGGAAGGTTTCAAATACACTATGTTTACCCCATCAGTCACGGGAGTAGCATTTTTCGGGCGCTCTAATTGATTCCGACCATTTAACTATGGATATGTTTGAGTGGCACTGTTTTGGGCTGAACGTCAAAGTAGTGTCACTTTCGCGACTATTGCGAAGGAAAACATTTTAGCAGTAGAACGAAGTAGCTGCCCGCTGGAAAGTGAAAAAAAGGCGGAACAAACGTAGGGGGAAAGAAAGTTGCAATGAACTGTTTTTTCGTGTTTATTGGAAGGGAAAATTCTATTCTGTTTTTATTAAAGCTTGCAACAAAACTGTCCGGAATAGAAAACGAAGTAGCTGTCCGCTGGAAAGTGAAAAGAGGGCGGAACAGACGTAGGGGAAAGAAAGTTACAATGGACTGTTTTTTCGTGTTTACTGGAAGGGAAAATATTATTCTGCTTCTATTAAAGTTCGCAACAAAGCTGTCCGGCAAACAGAGTCGATTATTGAAAGCATACACGTATTCCTCCTAAATGAACCACAATGCGTCTTTTTGGCTGTTTTTCATCTCGTATCCGACAAGTGCGAATGGAATAAATGTTTTATTAAATCTCTTGAATTTTCCAATCCTATCGATACAGCTAAAGTGTATTCACAACCGTATAGTTTCAGCTTTGCATCACTACACACAGTCAGTTTCCCGTATATGGCTAATTCGTTTTAGTATATTGCGAAATTTGATTAGTTCGCTATCTGGGCTATTGAGCATTATCCACTCGGGATAATATTTGTGTCAAAATGGCGACGGAAAATTCCCATTTTACAACTATCACATGCATACGATGAAACTTTGCAAATACAGATAGCTAAAATTCAAGAAAACACCAAATTTATAATCAACAAAACATACACTGCATGCTTTCAAAGTAAAAAGCACTTTAATATTCAAACAATTCAATGTTGACAACTTTCAAACAAACAAATGGTGCTCTTTAAAATTACGGCGGAAAAGCAATTACATTTTTGTTTCACTTCTTTATGTATATTGGTTTGCGCAATAGAATTTCGAGTAAAAATTTCAAGACGTGAGTACAAGAGTTCAAAATGAATAAATGTTTGAGAAAGTTTTATCTGTGTGCCCGTAAACATGTATGACGGCTGTTTTACAGCAAAGTGAGTTCAGTTGGTGTCGATAAGGTCCACCATTGAACCAATGAGAACGCAAGAAACGCATTATTTAAGATTGAGTGTTTCAACAAGTCTATATAAAGATCGCGTGTGAACATAAGATATATTCTTACTTATTGGTATTATTTCTCGACATGCTTTGTCAAGTGCACGTGGTTAGTACATACAGTGAGTACTCGCCGATAGTATAGAAATGACTTACCGAGACAAGACTGTGACAAAAGTTTGAAACTTTTTCTGAACCCCCAGGTAGTTCTTTATATAGTTTTATTACCGAAACGATTCAACTTAAGTCACAAGGGTAAATACTCAAAAACGGAAATAAAGATATGTCGTACTTAAATAGTTTCGAGTCTTCTTCATCAACTCAGACTGGCTGTATCATGAATTATTGTGCATGGCAATTTGAATTGACTTGAATTTCTTTTCTCTCTACTTCTCAAAGGAATGGCCCCCTAAGAGATTTCTGTTAACTGCACTTGCTAGCTTTTCTACCTTACAGCCTGGTTGTTCTGGCCCCTAAGAGAGTTTAACTGCACTTGCTTGCTTCTCTCCCTTACAGCCTGGTTGTTCTGGCCCCTAAGAGAGTTTAACTGCACTTGCTTCTTCTCTTCCTTACAGCCCAGTTTTTCTGGCCCCTAAGAGAGTTTAACTGCACTCGCATGCTTCTCTCCCTTACAGCCTAGTTTTTCTGGCCCCTAAGATAGGTTAACTGCACTTGCTTGCTTCTCTCCCTTACAGCCTAGTTTTTCTGGCCCCTAAGAGAATTTGACTACACTTGCTTGCTTCTCTCCCTTACAGCCTGGTTTTTCTGGCCCCTAAGAGAGTTTAACTGCACTTGCTTGCTTCACT
>JAOBAT010083085.1:0-27010 GCA_026413305.1 Hydrozoanthus tunicans
TATTGATAATTTTAAATCATTATGTAAAAAGTCACGTTTGCTGAGTTTATATCAATAAAGATGTTTATTATTATTATATATATTATTACTACCCTGCGTAACGCGCGCACCGTGTACCCAACTATTACAGGTTTCGAAAACCTCGCGCTGCTTCGCGAGTGTTCAAACAACGATAGAATCAAGCTGAATTTTTCCCATTGTTTTTAGTTTTAGTTTGACGCTTTCTTCACCACCTGTTGAAAATAATTTTTGAAACAGGTTAATGGGTAAAACGTAACTACACGGCAAGACCGATAAAACTTTAGAGTCCCTTCTTTGTTGATCGGGTTTTTTAATTGTTTCATGTTTATTGGTTTGTTTGTTCAAAGGATCGCAGACAAGCATTTAAACAAAAAAAGTTTTCTTTTGTCAGCTTTGAGTGAAAACAAAGAGTAATTTAGGTTACGAGTAACACTCCGTTTTCCTATGAGTTTACCTGGTAGCAGAACACGCCTCGTTTCACAGCTAAAGACTGTGATTACGATTTCAACCTTGACTAAGTTACTTCGACGTCGGTCCCTTTTACTATAACATAGAGGGCAATATTACTTGGAGCTGATTGGATAATAGCGGGGGCATTTTTAAATTATATTCAGAGCAAAATTACTTAGCGCTAATTGGTCGCTGGTACACTTCCAAAAATTTTCAAACGTATCCGAAAACCTGTTAATGTTATTAAAACTCACGAAAATGCCTTAGAAAGAGGTTGCAAAGATTTTATTTCATCTCCAGCAGTTTTCGAAGAAACTTAGGATAAACGAGTCTAGTTATGCAACGCTTTCTCGTGGGATCCCGCAGAGAATGAAGAATTTTGCCCTCAATGTCATAAACATGTAATCGCCTGGTTCCTCGTAAAGTTAAGGATATTTAGTATCACTCGTGTTTTCAATTTTGGAAAAAGTTAAAAACACCCGTGCAGTTAATCCTTAATTTCACTAGGCCCCATGTGATTACCTGTGCTAATGATTAGAAACTCTTTCTACACTTGCCCTGCATTTCTGTCGTGTTATTATCAAAAATTAACCACACAACTTTTCTCCTTCAATTTTGAAATAAATTGCACTCATGTGTTTTTCAAAAACCCTCTCGTGCAATGTATTTCTAAATGCAAGTCGAAGTCGTGTAATTACCTATACTTATAACATAGAGGGCCACAAAAAAATATTGCCACATATAATTCATTTTTCATTCCTTGACAAGCTTGGCACTGAACCGAAACTTTGGCCTCCCCCTTTTTGTAACCCGAGCCATGCTCGAACATAGAACCCTCTACTTTGATTAATATATAAAACCAAAGTAGTGATTTACCACACAAAATAACACGAGTTTAAAATGTTCCGATTATCATTTATTATAGCAAACCCAGCCAGTAAAAATTTGCTTAGAAAACCATTTACACTCTGAATTTTACAAGTTATGTCTTTGAAGGAGGAAGTCTGGTGTTGTGTTTCTGCTATAAATACTTAAGTTTATCGGTTATTTACAGACATGCGACATTTACACAATCAACGAACAAAGGTTTGAAACTTATGAGCGAAACAAACAAATCTCGCGAACTAACACACTCCGGTAACTGAAGTTGAACCTTTTCGTTTAATTACTACATGACTGATGTGGACAGCACGGATTAAAAATTAGTTTCCTATCACAAGTAGTTAAAACTTAGAAGAATCTTTAAGCGAACATAAGTTTTGTCACACTGATTAGAACAACGTGGCTGCACGTGCACGCAATCAAAATTCGCAATCTCTTAGGGGAGGTGAGGGGGAGGTGAGGGGGAGGTTCGTCACGTGGTGGAGTTTTCATTTGTGTTCAACTCTGACCATCTTTTTTCAAAGAATCGGGAGAGTTGCTTGCCCGCCTCACCAACCTGCAGGGCAAAAGAGATTCATAAATAAAACATCAATTGCATGTTAAACGTATAAAATATCATAAAGTGCACTGTTGAACAGGGACCCGCGCTATAAAGGGTCTAGGCAAAGCGCTTGTCACTCAACCTCCGAGGTGACCTAGCATGAAACAAGCAATACAAAATTTGTTGACTTCTGTTTCAAACACAGAGAAACTACAACGAAACATAATATATAGTAGAGGTGAAAAGCAACGCAAGCATAAAGTGCGGAGTTTAGACAAAACAAACGTTTTGTTCATGAGGGAAAATTTTAAAGGAGGTGAGAAAACCTCGCCAAAAAGGTACAAAGCTCGACAAAATTTCCTTAAAAAACGAAGAACGAAAAACGGAACGAACTTCGCTTGCGTTTCTTTTTACCATTCCTATCAGTAATTAATACGAATAGTCAAATTTTAGTGGTTACAAACTTCTTTATTTCTATGGATGAGTGAGAATTGAACGGCCACTTGGCTTGTTTTGAAAGGTGTCAGGGGTTGAAGAAGCTATCGCTTTTACAGAGCGGGACCTTGTTTAAGATTTTCTACAGGAGTTTTTAAAAATATCACGCTTCATTTGAAACCATCGATTTAACGCTGTTTAACATACCTCGGAGTCATCTTCGTTGAACTCTTCACAGTTTCTGAACACCAAACGAGCGTCTTCAGCGAATTCTGCACGAGACGTGTATCTGATACAGAAAAACAAAAAGTTTCTTACAAATTTATAAAGTAAAACAATAAAGTAACACAAAACTAATCAGAAATCCATCAACTGATTCTTGTCAAAACGTTACTACAACATTTTCTATGGAAGCAGAAAATTCTACTTGATTTATCAAAAAAAAAAAATTTCTATGAACTCACGTTTCTGTTCAAATATTTCTTAAAACTTACTGAAAGTCGCGCAGCTTAATTTTCATTGTGTGGAAGTCCATCGGCTCACTGATAATTTGGTAGTACTCTGGAATCTGTTTGATAAAACACAGAACTGTTATGTACTGGATCAATCTTCAAGCCTTACGTAGTAACAATGACCATATAGTCTGACAAAAACTAATTAAAAAATAAATAATAAATTCGTACCTGACATCTTACCCCTTGTTACTTTTGCAACTCAAATAAAATTCACCACCATCATGGTCATCACCATCACCATTATCACCGTCACAACCATCATCATCATCACCAACACCATCATCATCACCACCATCATCACCACCATCATCACCATCACCAACATCACCATCATCATCATCATCACCATCATCAACACCATCATCATCATCATTATGAAACTTTCTTGATACGATTTCAGTTTTAAGTAGAAATTTAGAAAAACATGAACATAATTACCATTAATAGCGGTTTGATTAATCCGCTACTTATCTGTAAACGCCGCAACAGAAATAATTTTACAAAACAACTTAGTTTTAATACGTTCTAAACTACTTCTTAATGTTACCTGCTTTGGATTGACGGGAACAAGGAAAGGCCAAGCATCGTTATGTTTTTCCATTTCTGCCAGTATGGCGCGGCAGGGCGCCATGTCCTTGGACGACTGCTTCCGGTTCACGTGATGCCGCACTTCTTCCTGCGCCGCGAAGGGGACTGGGGACGGCTTCTCCTCGGAGCTCTTCCTTTCGCGCTTGCGTGGTTTGGCTTTAGTCTTTTTCTGTCAGAAGAATAAAAGTAAATTAAGAACACAGAACAATTGCATCGTGTAATGTTATAGCCCTTGTGAGAAGAACGCTATTCTGGGATCGATGCCCTTATTTCAACGATTTTGAAAAAAACAATGATCAGTTCTATACCCTTTTGCAGTTGGGACAGCACCAAGAGGCACGCGGTTGTCTGAAAACAAACAAAAATAAGATTAAGTCAGTTCGACTTCCACCCCTCATAAATAAATCCTTGCCGCTTGTTACAGTTTTGGCAAAACCACTCAAGATTCAAACTTTATTTTGTGATAGTGAATTAATGTTTGAGCAATGTTGTTCACGTGAGACGATTGGAGAGTGGCGGATAATGGCTTGGTTGTAGGTCATTTTTGATTAATTACCAAAAGTATAACTCGTTAACTTTCTACAAACAAATTCAAAGGCTCCATTACGAGAAAAACTGAGGAAGGGGGAAGTAGTAGAGTAACTGGTCAACACAGTGGTGAGACAAGAATGATAAGTCGACTAAATAAACAGCAGAATAACGACAATGGGAGGAAAGGGTTAGAGATAAAAGAAGCAACAAATATTTCTTATTTTCTGTTTTGCCAATCTGATAGAAGCTCTCGAGTTCTGCTTGCACTCCATTCAAACCCTTTCAGTACTAACTGGCGGCCATTTTAACGCTTCCCACACTGACCTAGCAGCTATTACACATTACTAGTAAATTGCAAAACTTACTTTGAAAGCGGCGGCTCCAGACAATGGAGATGGTAGTTTCTAGGGCAGTGTTCACATTTCGCCATTTTACGAGCGGCGCCTTCTCCACATACACAGCAGTTATCACCACCAGCCGCCTACGAAGATAAAAGCTCACATTTACACTCAGCCGTGAGAGGAACCTAAATGGCCTCTCGTTTTACCTCCGTTTCGGAATACGAAGTTATGAAAATAAACGAGGACCCTAGTACACAAGAAGACGCCCGTTTGGTCAAACCTCAAATAACCACCCCCTTAAAGTAGGTGACTACCACTAGTCACCACCATTCCGGGGTATAGCAGAGCTATTCTGTTTGTCAACCACGTGATCAGAATCGGGTAAACAAAAAGGGTGGCCAACAGTAAAAGATGTAGGAAAACGGGTTTTTTTACAGAAACTTGCGTTATTTGCCTCGATTTTCGGGAAATGAAATATGGAAATGAATAAGCTCCACATCTAAACCTTTTTTATAAGAGGGAGAATATCTTCAAATTTTTTCATCTTTTTGCAACTTCTTATCTCTCGGAAAAGTATAAAAGAAAATTCGCCTGTTGCCAAAAACGTTTTAAAAAAGCGCAGAAATAATGGACTTTTGTGCATCATATTGCGTCTCTCGTTGTGTTGTTCACCTAACTCAGAGCGCCGTGACAGACTGCGACTTGAACAGTGGATTAGGTCTGTACCTGAGATAGGGCGAGCCCTGACTTTTGAATACATGGGTTTTCCCAACTTCAAACGGATAATCATGTCAAATGAAGATAAGGGAACATACAGCACACCACACATACAACGTACCATGACAATACAGTCCGTACAGTACCAGTCTCCCTCGGGAATCGTTTGAAGCTTGGGCTGAAATCAAGTAAGAAATATGACGATGAGTGCAAAGGATTAATATTATTGCAAACCAGGCAGCCGATGGGAACACCCGTAAGGTCAAAGAGGCAGCAGATTATAAAGCTGATGCGTGTATGTTAATGAAGGGAGAAAAATTCTCGATTGTAATGTAATGCAACGATTGGAAATACGTTTGAGCCAAGCATACTATGATTTTTTTTTGGAATGAGCCAATCACAGCGAGAGCTATTAAACCATGGCGGCGTTATGGCTTTTCAGTGTTGCAAGTTGCAGCCTGTTACAACCTTTTTTTCTTGTAAATAAACAAACGCACGAGATAGACGGTAGTCAAGTTTGAGGGAAAAAAGAAAGAAAACTAGAAAACCCGAGTTGGGAGATCGTCTGCGATTTCAGCAAAAATGGGAAACGCACTAGACTAGGGACCTTAATTAAGCAACAAGAACGGCTACACCGACAATGAAAGCAGAGAAAATGCAATAAGAATGCAACTGACGGTACGATAGACTTGCACCGCGCTGGCCACCCGCACGCTGTTGTCTTCAAAAATACAACGTGAAAATTTCAACTTTGGAGTTCTTATGATTACGGGAACGACCAACAGAAAATATTCTCAACATTATTTTATCCGTATGAAGGAAACTTCAGCTTTTTGGTTCACAAAGCGTAACTAGGATAAAAGATAGGGCAATCGAGCCAGGCACGGTCAAAAAGGGGCATGCCAGAAAGGTGATTTCGGTAAGCAGTTGTCATCGATGTCGGCGTTCTCGCTGCTTACGACGACTGTTCGATTTGATTTGAATGAGGGAATTTAAGGGAGAAGAGTCAAGCTGTCCACTCACCGTGCAACAGTAAGTGTGGTATCCGCGGTCGCAGCCATCGCAAAGCAGCAGAAGCTCTTCGTTGTCTCCCTTGCGACAAATCTGGCAAAACTGTCAACATAAAACAAGAAGGATTAGACACATTCTTCTGCAAGACGAATCCCAAGATTGAATCCCATGTCTACTGAGCAAGTTTATATGACGCCCTTCAACCCGAGGCCACCCGAGTCTTTACTGAGGTCCATCTAAAAAGCGGTGCCACAACACGAGCCCGAAGCAGACCACAGTTGTGCCTTCCAGTAAGACACTATAGAGACCTTAAGCACGAGCCGTCCGTGTTGCCACGGAGACCAGTCGGAAATCAAATATCATTAGTCGTCGCGCAGTTGCACACGTCATGCGGTCGTGGTGATCATTACGGAGGTGAAAAGCGTTTTGGCGGCCTCCGTGACGATCACCACGGCCGCATGACGTGTGCAAGTACGCGTCAACTACTGATATTTGATTTACGGTTGGCCTCCGTGGCAATACAAACGTCTTGTGCTTAAGGCCTGTTATTTGGCTTGTTCAAGCCAACTCAACTTTGTACAAACGATAAGCAGTTTCTGCTGAAGACTACCCTACGAATGGTAAGTTCAGATAAGCTTTTTTCGTTTTATTATTTGCCGCAAAAGATGGCGAGCTGTACATTTACCCACAATTCCTAGCGCATAAACGTCTAAATTTGCCCGTAAATACCATAAAGTCAAAGTGTTGATAAAGTGCAAGGATTCGTTTCAAAACTGCGGCTTACTCGAAACTTCATTTAGCTAAGTTAGGTTCGCAAGGCATTGTGGTAAAACCTCCAGACGCCATCTTTTTCTGAATATCAAGTGTTTCTTCTCGGGAGGGCCAAAGACTTCTATCAGCTTAACACTAGGCGCAGACAAACACCAGCTTCGGGTCCATTAATATTAACCGTTTATATTTATTTTGTTATTTACCACTTTCATGATTGATTTCTCCCATGCAATGCAGTTGACCAGTCGGCTCACACATAAAGACAACTCTGCCACCGTCTTCGCTGAAGCTACGGCTTCGCGCCAGGTTCTCAATGCTGGAGTGACTAACTGGTCAGCGGCACTGCTACAAAACAAAGCAAAGTTAGCCATCATAGCTTTGCAAACAGTTAACAATGACACAACGTTTCATTCAGTTATATCATAGTGTAATGACGTGCGTCAGTAGCGCGAAATAACTTACCTTTCTCCTTGCTGCTGTTGCATAGAGGCTTCTGTAAGAGAATAAAAACCACAATGAAACCAAGAAAAAGGTTTAATCACAGGTCTGTTTCAACACACCCCACCTCCGACCGAAACGGTTTAACCTTTTTTGTGTAAAGTTACACTTAATCATATTCATCACAAAAGACGCCAAAACGCACCAAAATGTGGTATTTGACTTCAAAGTCTTCAAAACCTTTCTAGGGAACAGTATGCCAGACAACACTTAACCTTCACAAGCAAAGAGGTTCCATTCTGAAGAGCTAATGAAAAGTTCCGTTGTGTAATATCCTAGCTTAAATCATTCTGGTTTATCTCTTTCTGTGAGAATAAGAGCCCGTTTGCTAGCTATTCCGTGCTGACGAGACCTAATAAGGCCGAAACAGCTGTCCACGGCTGCTAACACTCTGGCTCCTCTATTTCAGAATACAGCACAGACTGAGCTCCTTCTGACCCACGAAGACCCACCAGTGTCATTTTTCTGTCTTTTTCTATATCATTAGCACGGATGAGCAACAGTGCTGATTTTACAATCAGATAGTTGGGTTACGAACACTGAAGACTGTTCCAACTGACCTGCTTGGGAAGGCACCTCTCCTGGAGCTGAGGCGGTCCCAATATTTGTTGGGATTTGAAGTTTTCTATAAACGAAGATAATCAAAATTAGTGTTCGACCCTTACGTCTCCAAACCCGAGCTTCTAAATTTTTCCAACTACGCCTTTCTTCATGTCGTCAGTTCGGGAGAATTGGCCTTCCATCTCAAACAGTTTGCCTTGTTTGACCGATTCAAACCTTCTCAATACAAATGGACTAACTTTGTATGCGAGCACAACTCAAGGAGAAGTTAGATGTTGATAAACTTGCTGGGGTTTAACAAGCATCATAATTACCATTTTTATTATTGTTATCATTACCGCTATTATAATTCTGATCGTTATCATTATCATCATCATCATCATCATCATCATTATCATTATCATTATCATTATCAAGCAGGGACTTACTCTTGTCGTAGCGGGGGCTTAAGATAACGTCTTTCGATGCCGCGCTCCACTGAAGCTAAACGAGTGATTGCTGCAGCCAGCGGGTTCCCTTCTTCATAGTCCTTGCATTCTGAGCACACGAGATAACAAAGCAACTAACTTATGTTCCACTCATATGATTGTCCCGCTTTTTATTCTAGCTAACAACAAAGATTATAATTTATTATCTGCAAAATAGTTACATAAAGGTAAACTCCAAGTTTCCTGAATCCTTTAAACAATGTAATAACTAAATTCATAACTGCCCGTGTGTAGTGGTATATTGAAAAATGAAGAACGTAAATACAATCTCAGGTCCCAGTCACAGCACAAGGTTAAGGTAAACACTGATAGATTCAAGGACTTTGTAACGTACAAATATGCTTAGCACTCCATGACACTGTAACTGTATTTAGTATTTGTAATTTTTTGCGCAGCTACCTCTAATCCAGCCGCAAGATGTATTAATAAACCAACTAAATACAAAAGTAAGTTCCTTCATGCTATCGCCTTCAAGTTCGTAAATTTAAAAATAAACGCCATGTACTGGCGCAAAACCAAATTTTCAACTGTGAAATGTAATTTCTTTTTTCTTGTGTTTTAAAAGCGCTATTCATTACTAACTAACAAGAAGAAGAACAGAACAAGTGAAACAAAATGCATATTCTGCGAAAACCTAACTATAGAGCTTGATTCCACACTAACAAGTGCCTCTCTTAACTCACCCACCCACCCCCCTCCCCTCCCTACCCATGTCGTGACCCGACTCAATACCACCACCGACCTCCAAGTTGACTGTAGCTCATGAACCTTGACGCCTTTGGATGAAGTTTCCAACCCTAATATATTGCAACAAGTTAGAATAAAATATTGATTCAAACAGCTCAACCTCAGCTGGTTTACACATTGCTGGGAAGGGAAACAAAGCGAAGACAAAAACCGCCAATGTACTTCTCATTGTCTTACCTAGATGGACAACACTCAAAAGTTACAGGAGCCAAATGCTTATTTAATTTAATTAGACGAACGTTTCTGATATTTTCTTCTAATTATAAACACAAGAAGCTCTAAACTTCATCTACCAATAGTTTGAACTGACTGTAATATCAATCAAAAAGTTGCAAGTTGAAAAACTTAGGAGCTGACGTTCGAGTTCAGGCTTTCATAAGAGCAATTTATTAGAAGAGGAAAAATGCTGGGCTGGGTTGTTCACAGGCTGGTTAACCTTAAACCTGGGTTAAGCCAAAAGTTGAGCATTGTTTTTTTTTCTCTAAGGAAAGGTTTACGGTTCTTATCAAATGCTGTTCAGATTCAGTTCCACTTAAAAAAATACTTGTCAATTCCAAAATCACAGCTCGAATCAGTCTGTGTAAAATTTGAAACATTGCAAAGTGTATTACAAAGGCCTAAAACTCCAATTGTCAACACCCTACAACTCTCGACGAAGCAAATTTTTTGCTGACTATGCAGTTATTGTATTTACTAGCTGACACACTAAACAGTTACTATTAAAAAGTAAGGTCTTAACATTTTAAACTAATCTAACAAATCTGTTTCACAAAATCCAGTTTCAAAGAAATATTCTTCAGAACAAACAAGAGGAAATGATAATCCCGCTAACTGTCTTTGTGATAAATAAAGTTTGTGGTCTTTCAAGAAAACTCAACCCATTGGTTCAGACGTCAGTAGAAATAACACAATTCCTTTTTCTCTTTGGAACCGGCAAAAACGCTTATCTAGTTTTCACCCATAACTCCCTAACGCTCTCAAGGCACTCACTTTGACCTGAAAAACGACTGTAAACACTGACTGTAAGACGTTCTCGAGTCACTAAACTACTCTAGCCTGTAAATGGCTGTTAGCACCTCAACGTTCTCATAACACTCAGTCATTGTGTGGAACTTAGCAGCTAACACTACGACGGTCTTAAGATACTCACTTTGACCTGTAAGCTG
Organism: Hydrozoanthus tunicans; assembly: GCA_026413305.1. Classification (NCBI taxonomy): domain Eukaryota; kingdom Metazoa; phylum Cnidaria; class Anthozoa; order Zoantharia; family Hydrozoanthidae; genus Hydrozoanthus; species Hydrozoanthus tunicans. The sequence goes on from JAOBAT010083085.1 coordinate 10,264, forward strand.
GCCGTAAACACCCGTTCCTCAAGATCTTCGACCTCTCGAAGAACTCCCTTGTTGATAGCAAACGCCACTTCAGGAAATATACTGTCTTCAAACTGGCCTTGAGTCTGGGCCTTGGAGCCCTGAGCCAGCTTGTGTTTACTGGCGGCCAGGGTCTCCTCGTCATCAGAGTCATCATCAGAGTCATCGGAATCGTCAAAATCTTTTTTACAAGAACTGTTGGCATACTCTGAGTATTTGAGCAAGTTTTTCAGCAGAGTCTTCTCACGAATGCCCCTGCAAATAAACAAGACCATAAATCCTGTTCGTGCAAGCTGAAATTGTTTCAAGTTTTCAACAATTATGTGTAATAAGATATAGTCTTTTAATAAAACTCCAAACGCCTGTTCTTCAAAGATTAATGTTCTTTCTCTTGAAACAACGTATCTGAAAGGAGTTTAAATTTGCCCTCTAACACGAGGTAAAAAGAGTAAATAAAAGCTGGAGACTAATTTAATCCTACTTCCACAGCTAATGTCATCAACATTATCTTCATTATCAACATCACTATCATCATCATCACCATAAATTTTATCTTTTCATTCCTATCATGATCCTCATCATTTTCATCATCAAAATTATTATCTTCATCATATCCATTATAACAACCATATTCCTCGTCACAGCGTCTAACCTGACAATAACACAATGGGCTAACCTAGAGTGTAAAACTTTGGTGAGTTCTTTCAACATAGAAGGCTCTGTGATTCTCCACCATCCATACTGCAACTCTGAAAAGAGAAATCCATTCCATAACCGTAATCATCGTTACACAGTCACTGTCACAATAACACTGACAATCACAACAGTGGTAGTGACATTCAAAATCATCCAAAAGTATGTTGCTTTTTTCACCAAAGGTTAGTGTGACTAAGTAGCAAGCAAGAATGCCTTCAAGATGCTAATAGCTTGCCTTTTAAAATATATTAAAAGTTTGCCTTAAATGTTGCTAACAGTGTGCCTTCGAAGATACTAACAGTAGGCCTTTTAAAATGTTAACAGTGTACCTTAAACGATGCTAACAGTGTGCCTTCAATGATGCTAACAGTGTACCTTCAATGATGCTAATAGTGTACCTTCAATGATACTAACAGTCTACCTTTAATGATGCTTACAGTGTACCTTCAATGATACTAACAGTCTACCTTTAATAATACTAACAGTGTACCTTCAATGATGCTAATAGTGTACCTTCAATGATGCTAATGGTGTACCTTCGATGATACTTACAGTATACCTTCAATGATGCTAACCGTGTACCTTTAACGATACTAACAGCGTACCTTCAATAATACTAACAATGTACCTTCAATGATACTACCTTCAATGATACTAACCGTGTACCTTTAACGATACTAACAGCGTACCTTCAATGATACTAACAATGTACCTTCAATGATACTAACAATGTACCTTCAATGATACTAACAGTTTACCTTCAATAACACTAACAGCGTACTTTTAATGATGCTATCAGTGTACCTTTAATGATACTAACAGCGTACTTTTAATGATGCTAACAGTGTACCTTCAATAATACCAACAGTGTACCTTCAATAATACTAACAGTGTACCTTCAATGATGCTAACAGTGTACCTTCAATGATACTAACAGTGTACCTTCAATGATGCTAACAAAGTACCTTCAAAGATACTAACAGTTTACCTTCATTGTTGCTAATAGTGCGCCTTCAATGTTGTTAACAGTGTGCTCTAAATGTTACTATACGATTTCGATATTGAAGATGAAAGTAGTCTTGCTATCCACATACAACTCACCCGATGGAATTGGAGCTGGTTCTTGACGTAGAGACTCCAGTACTTGTTGTTTTAATTCTTCAAATGACAGTGAGTTGGGCAATGGATCGGCAGTGCTGCAAGCAGAAGTAGCCATTGCTACAGTCCTTTCCGGTGAAGTGTTTGACACTGCCAATGGAGAATCGTTGCTTGTTTGGCCAGCTGAAAGCGTATGTCCTTGTAGTGCTGCAAGCGGTGTACCTGAGCCGAGAGCACTAATAAGATCTTGATGTAAGGTTGGGGTGGAGGTTTTGGGTGGCCGTCCTGGTGGGCGAGTAATGGCCTGGGAAGCGATGAAGTCAAGGTTATGATCTTTCTTGCTGTACGTTGGTACAAATCGGCCACTGTGAGGAGTGTGGGACAAAGTCAGCGATGACTCATCACACGGCATCCGGGGAACAATACTAAACCAGCATTTTGCTTGAGGAGAAGAACCCTTTTGTTTGAGAAACACATTAGAAGGTACTCCTTGTACTTTTGAGCAACTTGGACCACTGAAACTGTCAATCTTTGTAAACACAGACGCACTCTCATTTGAACCTTCCATGGCCATATTATTTAGCTTCTTTGGAGACTTAACAAAACAGTTTGTATCTTTTGAAGTACTACCCTTGGGACTTCCAAGAGCATCTCCTGTATTTAATCTATTGGTGTTCAGGTTCATGTGTATAGCAGGATTTGTGTTGCCATAGCCAGATTTGGAACTCAAGTCCCCTATGTTGTTAACTTTCTTTGAAGTTGGTGAAGATTGGAATGGTGGAGAATTCAATGAAGATTTCGATGCAATTTCTTCATTTGCAGGCTTATTTAGACTGATTTTTTCGGAATGCTGTTCTCCGTTTGTTAACTCTTTCATTTCAACTTCTTCAAATCTTACAGATGTGTTCCCACTGTCCGACTCCAATTTTATATCACTGCCATTTTCCTGTTCTTCTTTCTTCACATCAAGTATGATTTCCCTTTCAGCACTCTCTAAACCCTCAACAAAAACTCCTCCTGCGTGGGGAAGAACCCAGTGACGTCTCTTGAATCGATCTTGCCCAAGGGAAAGAGCTCTTAGAGAATGTGATGAGGCGAACAGTTTTGCTCTAAAGGATGAGTGTTTCTGAAAAGTAAAATCGTCAACAAAAATTTGAAATTAACACGTAGTTTTTAAATAGGGACTATAATAAGAATTGACAAAACACAATAAAAATGTACCAGAAACTTTCTTAACGTGACCTTCAGACACATAGAAACAAGTTCGTTCATTGGTTCGATTCTAATCTGCAGTTTAGACTTCTTCACATTTTTCTCTCTAAACTAAAACCTACATATTCACATACATATATCTTTATTATCTACCTAAACTGACTTTGTTTTTTTTTAACTTTAGGGAGGTCAACAATTATATCGACAGTCCACATATTCTTTCGACTATCAAAAAAAAGTAGACGATAATCAACATTTTTCTCTTCCGAGCTTTGGTGTGACTTTAATTTGTTTCATGAAACTAACCTAAATCACAACCTTGTTTTGCCAAGCTAGCTCAAGTCAGACTTCTTCAATTTAAGTGAATGTAACAAAAGAAATACTAAACGTATCTCATTCCAACCGAAACAATATTCTGTTAAAAACATCTTAAACTACCTTTTCTAACTTCTTTAGTTTCTTTTCCAGTTCTTCCTGTGTTGTCGGCTCAGTGTCATCCTGTAAGATAAGTATCCAGCCACAGTTATGCACGCTGGTTGAGACGAGATGGCATTGCTAAATCTTAATACAATAAATTGATGTACAAACTGTCTTATGTCGCAACATACACCACCAGAGATCTTGTTTCACTCAATCCACTGGTTTTGAAAAATTCCCACAGTAATCTGTAGCAAAATTTGGTTTTAAATCTTGAAAGTACGGAGAATCAAAGACTTCTTCAAATGACTTCTTCCGATCAAATTATCAACAAACAAACATGCTTTTAATACCATTACCATTCGTTTTTCATTTCAGGGCAGCTTTGATTTCAGTTATCATTTAGTTTAAGATTTCGCAAGCACAATTACGCATCCCCGAGTGTCACTTTTGCAATAATTTCTATGCCTTAGCAATGAAGGATTGATAATTCGTGATAAAAAGTTGTCCTTGTACTAAAACATTACGACATTCGGTCATGTATGGTGGTTAACATATTTTAAGTATGCCGAAGTGTACTGTGTTTAATTTAATCATATCCTACTGTTATTTCAAATAGCAAATGTTCCACGTTTCAACATCAATATCTAACAGCATCTCTAGGACTGAAAAGGGGATTAGTTTGAACAGAATTAACTCTAACCTCGTCATCATCAGACTCATCACTTGAACCTGAGGCACCGCCACCACCTTCACTGTCCTCCTCATCTTCATCATCATCATCATTCTCCTCTTCTTCATCATCTTCTTCCTCCTCATCCTCATCATTTCCAGCATTACTGCCCGTTAATGGAGACGAAGCAAGATTACTGTTTTCCCCTTCAGTGTTGGCAGTAGCATCCAGTCTTGGTCGACCAGGCTGTTTCTTCACTTTGACAACTGGGTACTTCTCATTCTGGATAGCCTTTAACCTGTCAAGCAATTTGATTGTTCAAACTCTTGATGAAGCCAGTTCACAGATACACGAACACCGAAAATGACAATAACAGGAAATAAACTCATTTTTTTTGCATCGAAATCATCAGGGTGTTCCAGCCAGGTTGGTATCACTTACTTTCTAATTCTACCTTCTATGATCCACTTGTCTCTTCGGAGGTTTGACATGTGCTCAATACTGCCCTCAATCTCACTAGAAAATAAATATAAGGGGACACAAAAAAACGATGGTGGCATTGCAAGTATTTAATAGGTAAATGCAAAATGTTGGCCAGTTTGTGTCTATTTAACTAAGGTCAGATTAGGAAACCTGATGTATGCAAAAAGACCTATAATTATATTGGGCATTTTTCATATTACTTGATGATCGAACGTGCTTTGCAAAGTAAAGTAATGAAAGCAATAGAGAAGGTCCAAGAGAGAACTGCAAACAGGTCAAAATTTTTTTACAACATCATTATTTCATTATTTTTCAACAAGTGTTGTGGATTCTCTTGAGTCCCCGAATGGTAAATCGAGAGCTTCCAGTTTAATGTCCTGACAAAAAGGACACAAAGATCTAATAGTTTGCTGGTGTTTTTGCGAAGACAGTTATTACTTGTACTTTGTTCTGGCATTTAATGTTTGACTTACCCACAAACCGTCTTACTGCACAGAAGTTCATTGCACAGAAAAGTCAACACCTGACCTTTCTGCACAGGAGACAAAGCCTGGAATGGCAGCTCTGCCAGGGCATCTGATAGCTGCAGGGAGTTGAATGCAGTTTTAGGCTTAAGTACTCCAAACAAAGTCACTTTTTATCAATAAAAAATTGCTAGTGCAGTACAGTTCACCCTTCAAAAGTGGAAAACAATCCAAAAACACAATAACAAAAAAACTCATATTTTCCTCTTTATAACAAGAAGAAAATTTAAGATTCTTTCTAATAAGTCACTTAACCTTCACTTACTTCATGTGGCTCATCGTTTCTTGCCCAGATGAACAACCTGAGGATTTCTGACAGAGTGTTCTCATTCAAATCTGCGTTCGATAAATGGATGCCAAGAGAAGTGTATGCCTGCCAAACAATAACAGAATTTACAAACTCACTTAACTTTTTTGTTTAATACTTTCTGTTAGGTCTAGAAAAAAAAGTTCTTTTCAACACTGAAGTTGCATACAGCCTGAAAACGACACCTATCACTGTTAAGCTCAGTATCACTAGTCAGTATAGTTATTATCTTTGTGTGAACTTTCAACAAAAACTGCTGAAGTGAAAATAACACAGGAAGGCTTTTAAAACAGTATTCACCTTTCTTTTACAGAATGACAACTCTGAACAAATCAGATTCCTGATCTATGAGACTTTTAGCAGGTATATTTTAGCAAAATTATTCTTTAAGGAAAGTAATTAATACACCAATTAACTGCACAATTTATTTAATCGCACGCTTGATTATTATAGCCTGATAACAGTTATAGATAAGTTTTGTCCCTTACAAGTCAACAATCTCGCGATTCAACCTGTATGCTTTTACATACATGTATACTTTTACAAAACATAACTACATCAAAAGACTGGAAGCAGCACTGATGCCTTAATGCAAGTGATGCTTTAAATATAACTGGTGAATAAAGATTTTTTGTTTCTTCCTCACATATTTTTTACCATCTGGAATTGCATCTATATCGCTTGAGAGTCTCGGCCTCAAATGTCACCTAGTTTCTGAATTCTATCAAAGCTCTACTCACCATCGGTCCATCAACTCCAGGGTCCTGCAGAGCTGCACTCAGCAGACTCTGGCACAATGGAACAAGAACATTTTCACTGCTCTCATTCAGGAGGGATGCCTGCATGTCTTTCATCCTTGGAATTTCACTGGATGGGTCTAATCAATCAGAAATGAAACAGCAATGATAAAACACCTACAAACTCAACCGGACAGTCAAAATACTGCTTTGGACAGTAGGCACAGGAAGTTGGCTGAGGACACCTGTCCACCTTTCTTTATTTATCTATCAATTTTAATATAGAAATCATATGGTTGAAATACAATAAAAATCTGTTTTCTAACAAAGATTTATAGTAAACTTATTTATCAAAGGTTAACCAAAAACTTAAAGGGGAACTGAACTCTAAAATCAACTTTTTTTAAAATGAAATCCTTCAAGATGTTGAGAACATTTCTAAATTTTTTAAAGTCTTAAACAAAATAACAATTTACTCTCTGAGTCTCCCAGTCATTTTCAATAATAAAATTTTTTGTGTACTTGTTTAGTCTGATTTTAAATTAGTTTAAAGATTCAACAAACAATTTTAAAATATAGTTGTTAAAATGTTACTAAAACACCGAGACAACTGATTCATCAATTATTGTTACAACAACCAAAAGACAGGTCTCATTTGCTCTGGACAAACAGCAGAAAAGGACTACAGTGCATGACAATTTCTTGCAATAATTAACTACATATATTGACTCCTTACCAATACCAAGAGCTTCACCAAAGTTAAATACAAACTCCTGTGCCATAAGAAGATCTGCAAAGGCACTTCCTGGAATTTTAAGGTTTTTTACTCTTGGTAGCTCTGGAAGTGGCTGCAAAGAAATCATAAAATTAATCTTAAAAGTTGAACTTACTCCTTTCCAATATTCCCTCAAATACATATATAGAGTATAAACCTCATTAATTCAAACTCCGAGTATGAGTTAATTGGTTTTGTATCTAAGATCAAATCCTAGGGAAAGTGGATTTTGTTCCAATTAGTGGAGGTTTTGAATTATCTGAGTTTGAATTAAGGGCTTCAAGTGTATATATAGCAAACACGCAATAATAACAAATTTATAGCTATCAGTTGGCCACCATACATTTTAAAATGTACAGTACAGTACTATGCGCAATGACATACATTATAAATAACTACAAAATATAAGCTGTCCAGGCCAGAACCACAATGACCTAACCTTGATTCTTTAAAAGCATATAAACATTCATAATTAACAAATAACTTCTCAAAAAAACAGTCAAAGTTAAAGAACTTCTTGTCCATTTTTTTAAAACCTTTTTTTAAATTACAATTCAATGTTATCTAAACCGAACCTGGTTCATCTTAAGCTTGCAAGTAGCACTAGTTCATATTAGGATTAATTGTTCTGTTCCTTGAATTTGGGTAAGTGTACCATATTTACAACAGTTGCCATTATGACTAAATACTACATGTCTTCACTCCAATTCTAAATATATAACTTTATTTTTCTCTTAAATGCGTATTAAATTAGGACATTTAAATATTAAACACATTGCTACCCAGTTCTTACCTTTGTATCTCGCAACACCATATCCTCAACTGGTTTTTTAAGTTCTCGAGCAAGTATCATTTCTCTTCTCTTTTGTTCCTGCAGAATGTAAAGACAAATTACTTTGATGTCTCTGGGATAACAGGTTATACCAGTCATTTGTGATAGAAAGTAAAATGCTTCAAGCGGAATTCATATTGCAAGTTACTGTTTTGTAAGGTATACTAGATTTTGCAATCAAAGCAACAAGGTATAGGTTCAAAATTAAACACTAATCTAGCTGTGAGGAAAGTTTTCGTCAAAGTGAACAATGTCTTAGAAAAGTATCATGGGGCCAAGGTGATTTTATGAGCCTTTCAGCTTAGAAGCTTCAGCAAAAGATTGGCACGGTTTTATGGCAATTTTACAGCAGCTGTTATTGAAACATTAATATGAGAATTATGTTCTTCTTTTAAAACTGAACAAATACAAATAGAAAAAGCTGTTGGTAATTGAGCTTTAAAAACCTAACATGTGTTAGTCATTGAGATGAAAATATTCAAAATAATGCCTATCTTTTTTATCCTTAGAACTATGCCACTACAACTAATGGCCAAACAACACACAATTATTATTCTGAAGAAAATGTTTGTATTAGTAAAATATTTCATTCTTAATATTTCATAACAATTTTAAGTGATTTTTCCAGGATTTAACAAAAATTAATGTTATTAGTTAATGCACTCAGATAAATACCATTTTTCTCTCCTTAGCTCGTCTTTTTTCCATTCTCTTTTCTTCCTTTTGGCGCTCACGCTCCTAGCAACGACAAATTATTAATACTTACAAAATATGTGTCAACTGAAAAACCTTAGAGTTTGGTCAAAGTTCTCTAACATAGTAAAACATTGCATATTATTAAGGAATGGACTGTTAAGTGAGAAAATAACTTCAGTTCACTGGTAACAAACTCAGATGGAACATGATTGAGGTGGAGTCTTGCAGTGATGGTAAAACACTATAGCTTTAAACTTGGTTAAAAAAGTCTAAATCATTAAGAAATCGAAAACCCTTCTTTTTCAGTTTAAAGAAAATTTGGCTAGTCTTTTCTTTTTGGGGGATTGGGTGTGGTATATGTACAACCAGGAATTCTCCAATCAATTTAAATTGGTTATTCTCATTGCTATTGAAACATTGCCAAGTCCAGCAATTATTGTATGGGCACAAACATTTTTGTTGCTCACCACATTGTGCAATAAATGTATTATCGAGCAAGGTAAAAGTACTAAGAAATCTAGGGATTGTTTATATTTGAAAATGAACATTTGTTTTGCATGAAACTAAATCCAGACAGCCAGTAATAAATTTGTTACACTAATTTTCTCTTATTTTGTTAAATTGTTAAAACAAGTATTTATTGACCATATAGTCAGGGACTGGTGTCATTTTACCTTGCATCTCTATAAGATGGACAACTCTCTAGGACAGACAGCTGAAGCCGGTCCTGAAGATGTTCATCTTAACCCTTTAACCCTTGAGAGTGCTGAAAGATGAGTTTGTAAATTCTCCCAAGTTTGGGAGAATTTCTTAATTCATCTTCCAGAGTTTTTGGTGGATGATCAAATTTTATATTCTCAATACCAACCAGCTTGTTTTCTTTTGTTTACTGTAAGGAGAATTTAGATGTTGACAACAGGACAAACAGGCAGACAAATAGGGAATGGGTTATAATTATGTATGCTAACTCTGTTGGTATTACTCTTAAAAACACTTGTGTCAAACAGACTTGTGGAAATTTACAAATGAAATTCTTAGCAATAAGACTCCTGTCTCTAAAAGAAAATCATAATTAATGAGCTAGTTGAAAGTTACCTCTGCCTTTCTTTGAGACTCTATAGCTCGGATCATCTGCTGGGTTTGTTTTTTCTTATCTTTTTCCTGTGTTTTTTGATAACAAAAAATTTAACACAAATTACAAAAACTGAAATAAAGATCAATGTGGAGTCCAAAACTTACTAGGTTTGTACCAGAACAGATTGTTTTATACATTTTGCTTTAAAAACCATGAGGGAGTAACCAAAGAAAGGATTCTTAGATATGAGGTGAAGATAAAGAACTGCAAGCATGGTTCTACAATCTGTGCTTGGCAAAGACAGCTTTGGAAAATAAAAAAGTTATCTCACAGTTAAAATAAACGTGGCAAAGTTAAGCTTATCCATTTCTTATTAGGGAGGGAAGTGGAAGTGGTTCTAAAAAGAGAGGGGGCTTAATAGATCTCTGGCCTCAAAAGGGGCGATTTACTAAAGAGAGGGGGCTTAATAGAGAAATTCTGGTATATAACAGACTAAAATACTTGACTTGGAAGAAATTGCTGCACTTCATATTAAAGGCTGAAAAAAAAAACACTCCAGGTTGAGAAATTGCAAAACTGCATCCACCCCTCTGGTTAAGGGATAAGATTCAGGTGTTGTATGCAGGCTTGTCAATGAGAGGCGTGCGATCGAACATGCACGCCTTATCACAGGCCTAAAAGACGTTGAGGCGTGCAATGGATCGCACACCTCGGAACATCGTTTTCAAATCTTGCACAACCTGGAGAAATTCCTTTCCAAATGTCGAATAAAGCGTATATTTGTTTTCAAATTCTGAATGAAATCATGTACTATGTTCTCTAAACTAAAAAAACATTGATCTTTAAGTTCTAAGTAGGAGATCTTTCTCTTTTCGGTACGATCAGAGGAAACTTTTTCATTGATTTATACTGCAGAAAACTGGCATGTGTCATTGCCTGCACCTGTAATTGCCCACGTGTGACTGTAAAGCAAGATCACATCACATTACAGTAGCAACAAATACATGTACAGCACGTACAATGAATGTAATGTGCGTCGAGGACATGAAAAACATTTATTATTTTGCAACATGTATCATTAAAAGCATGAAAAAGTACATGAAATTCACAAGGTTGCCTTGTTGTGCAGTACAGCGAATGAAATATATTTTCTTTTCAAATTACAATAGTTACGTGGTTTCTCTATTCGGATGGTATGTTACAGTTCCGTGTTCAGTTTATTTGCAAATTGCTACATGTTGTTTCTCAACTCTGTATATAACATTACAGTTTAATACTTATATACTTTGCCAAACTGAGGAAGTTACTCAGTCTCGATGCGCTCATAACGTAATGGCTTCACCAACCACAAGAATGGGAAATTCGGTGTCTTTGGACACATTTCAAAAATGGAGAAAAGAGAATATATTTTGTTATAAAACTTTTAAGGACTCAAAAGGACAGACGATGGTAAACTTCATTTGGTGCAAGCTTTGCGCAAAATATGAGAAGGAAATCATGAATAGTTCTATGATCAAAGGGAGTGTGTGAACTGCAGCTCTTTCGTTCATCGACGGAACAAATTCAGTGACAAAGCATCAGGTATATATTTTTTAAAAAGAAATTCCGATGAACTTAGTTTTTCATGATGTGGTCCTTGTAACTGTAAAAAAGCAGCGTTGCAGATTGAGACTTTTGATAAATACTAGGTTGACAGACATGAAAAGTCGAGGGTCACGAGTTACCACTTCAGAAAGAGAGGGTTCTTGAAATCCCGGAGCACACAGTGGAAGACATTGGCGCAGGTCCTTCGCAGCCACGAATCGACACTGTTATAACCAAAGGCAGTCGCGATGCTCATCACACATTACTGAAAACTGCGTATCAGTTGGCATTGCTTACAAGAATGTTGTCTGATCAACGGCTACGAACAAACCACGCGACAATGAGCATGCGACTACGTATAAAGATCAATGATGATCTCTGGAGCAAAGACAAGAGGGAGATCCTGATCGAGCATGCACTTGAAATTTACCTCCAGAAACGCCGCAAGGTCACACTCGAAGCTATTGATGAACCAGTCGCTAAGAAAACAAGACCAGCCTTCACAGACAAAGAGCAAATCTTGATAAAAAGTTAGGCCACCCAGAACACAACAGAAAAAAAATTAAAGCAGTAGTTGAAAACACATTTAAATGTTATGATAGTACTTGAAAACATGCAGTTGTGCATGTAAAAGTATCAGTAGCGTGACAGAAGCCATGGATGTTATTGTACTGATATGCTTCATTACCCTTGAAACCACTGGAATGTTAACTAATAATTTGTGTCTAGACAGCATGGCGTGTGTGGGTCTTGAATGCTAGTTTTTTAAAATAAAATAGTTTTAATTTATTTTATACCTTGAAATTATCATGTATATACTTTTGTTTGTCTTAAGCTTTTCTAGGGAGATTCATTTTCATAAAAATTGACTTTTTAGGTTGTTTACATTTCAAAATAAATCATAGGAAGTTTGAAAAACTTTGCAATAAATACGTCTGAAGAAAACTGGCCTTGCAGACTGTTTTTGAACCCCCCGGTGACATCGCACGCCATTGCATACCTGCGATTTTTCTCATTGACAAGCCTGTGTATGCACCTATTCTTTGGCAAGGAATAGGTGCAAAGTTGGAACAATTTAAATAGGCAGATTTCAGGTGATGTTTTTAACACAGTTAAGAAATGAAACCAAAAAGGTCTTGTCTTAAGCCAGCAATCAAGTATTGCTAGATAACTAATATAATTATAAAGCAGACAAATTATAGGTGTAATTTGGCCCTCAATTTTATTTATAATTGCCCTCTGTTTGAAATTTCACTGGGCAATTATCAATTATCGTTCATTGCGCAAGCAAAAATCAAGATGGCGTGTTTACAAAACAAATTTTTGTGCACACAAAGTTTTGAAAAACTAAAAAAAGGAAATTAATAATTTGTATGCTAACTGATTATCAAAAGGTAATCGAATAAGTCTTTGTCAACTTTTTCATAAAATCACTTGTCTTTTTGCCTAATTCTGAAAGAAAAATAAAAATTCAAATTAGACCAAAATATGTGTGATTTTCTTAAATTTGACTCGGCCTCATTCAATTACCTATAATAATAAAAACTGAAACTCTCCTGCACTTCAGACCAAAATGTTCAGAACCACATAATCTTATTTTGTCTTTGCTAACAATGCTTAACAAACCTGCTTTGGACATAAACTATGAAAAAAACCTTAATGAATGGTCTTTTGAAAAACCAAACAATTATTAATTGAAATTGAATTTTTATTTAACTAGTCTCATAGTTCTAACTTGCTTCATACCTGCTGCTTCAGTAACAAAGACTGCTGCCTCTTCAGTTCCCGTTCCTGAAAAGACATAAACTTAAAGTAAAACTTATGCAGACATAGAAAATCTCAAAATAGTGCACCTTTCAATTTTATCCTAGGGCAGGGTGTTGGGCGGGCAGAAAGGGAAAGAAAGGTAAAATGAAAAAACTATTTCCAACAATAATTATTATGTACTGTTTATCTATATAATTTTTATGTGCTATACTTGATTGAAGGGCCCATGCTAAATTAGCCAAAAAGATGGCTGAAGTTGAAAAAATTGTAGTTTTTGAGTTCCTTCTGTGCCAATTAATTAAGTTACTCCCCAAGTCCTAAAACAATTCCTATTTTTTTATGGAAATTCTTGCTGATGCCACTATAAAGATCACTAAAGTGTTAATAAGCTTTTAGATATGCAGTCAAACTTTGGCAACTGTTTTACCCTTTCAGCCTCTGCCTGTTTATCAACAACTATCTCCTTACATTATAACTCATAAAATACAAGACATTTGGAAATGAAAATTTGGGAATCGATCAAACATAGCAAAATACTGAAAGTAAAAGCAAAATTCTCCTGAACTTGTAACAGATAAAGTATGGGTTCTAATTGGGAGAATTTAGCAATGCATCAATTGGCGTGTTTGGGGCTGAAAGTGTAGCACAGACTCCTTCGGCTGAAAACAAAAGCAATGTACTATTCAAAATGATATGCTATTACCTTTGCTTTTCTCATTGCTTCCTCATACTTTGCATTTGCCAAGTCTTCCTTTTTTCGACGCCGTGACTATAAATAATTATCAACAGAACCTGTTATTTTGAACTAAAATTATGTCTTTTTGCTCGGTTAGCTCAAACAACAAAACTGATATGAACAAAAAGTACAATCCTGCAAAAATGCTCCACAAAATGGTAAAAAAACTATTGTAAATCTACCATCTAAACAACCTGCATAAGTCCAAGAATAAAGCTAAAAAAAATAGAAAAAGGAGGTGATGTGTCACTCACTTCCATGATCTGCTGTGCTCTGAGTTCTTTCTCAATGCGAATTTGTTCCTGCCGCTGTAGTTTGTCCTGCAAAAATTAAAGGGGTGAGATTAGTGTGGCAAATATCCCAAAATAGGTGATTACTTTTATCTTTCTAAAACAGTACTGAAATATGATAACTATTTAAAAATATAAAGTATCTTCAGACTAAAAAATAATCAATTAGATTATTTCTGATCTGACAGAGATTCAATTTCATATCCAAAAAGCATATCAAGTATTAGATTTGAAATAAAGAAAAATACAATTCCAAAAAAAAAGTCTTTCATAGACCTAAAAAAGCCCTCAAGTGAATAAACAACCTCAAAGTTGAGTGCCAATTTCCCCTCTATTACACAAGACCTGAATGCCTGTGAGCAGAGAATACTTCTCAAGTGCTAGCAATCACACTGATGTGCCCAACAAGCTACACACCACCAATTCGAAAACATTATGACTGTTTTCAGCAAAACAACCTAGAAAATGGAGAACGTTTTTTTATTCATTTATTTACACTGTTTCTTCCCTTAAGTGAAACAAAATTGCCGTTACTTAAGTAGCAAACAGATATATATATGTGCATTAGAAAAAAAAACAAGTTAAAATTTCAGATCATGCAGAATCAACAACTACAAAAAAACAAGAAACATAGCACAATCTTGTGATCAAACAGTCACTTCAAGATAGGCATCAAATGTCCATTTGATGAAATATGGAACTCAAACATATTATGTATTCTAAACATTCTTTTCATTTTGCATGATCATTGATCAATAAATTGCTTGGGGTACAGCTGTGACAAATGTAGTGGAATTAATAAACAAATGAAAGACATATTTGTTCTTACATATTGCCGCTGTTCCTTTGCTTTCTCTTTAGCTAGTCGCTTTTGTTCAGCAAGCATACGAGCTAAAAACCAAACCAAAGCAGAATTTCAAAGTTAAACACAATTATAAACACATGACAAACCAAATGTTGTTAACAACTCAACCTTCTATCACTCCACCACAAGGTACACACAAAACAAAAGAACAAGAAGACAATACAACAAGAAGCTTATGAGGAACAACAGATGAAATGTACCCAGTGAGAATAAACTTGGATTTTCCTCATTGTAATTATTACAAATAAATTCTAAGTTCAAGTTTAAAGAAATTACATAAATTTAAATTGGAGTGTTTATAACTTTGTTCAGCAATGAAGCACTCGAGTACAACCTTAGCTCAAAGAGTATTTATCTTATAAACATAATTTGTGTTGTAGGTTTGTTGGTTTTATTACTGGCAGGTTGTCTATTCAGTCTGGCAGCAGATGTGTTGTTCACCAACAGCTTTCAATTTTCCAAGTTAGATTTGTTGGTACCACAAGTACAGTTACCAATTGCATGTTCTTATTTTCAAATGCAGGTACTCCTCAACATCCTCTTTCAAAGTCCCTGCAGTGTAAGTACCTTATCATGCTGCTTACAAAAATTGTATCACACACATTTTACATCAACTGTTCATGTGCAGACAGCAACATAGCAAATTAACTGACTGAGCAACTTGTATTAACTATTTTATAAAATGAAAGTGTGTTTGCACTCAGTTATTTTACTAGCCTGTACCTTTTGCCTGCCATTTTGAAAGTTTGTAATTTTAATTGATCACTGACAGGTCTTGGATTCTCTTTTATGCCTTGTGTGGTTGTACATACTTCATGCAATTCTTTCCATGTTAAATAACATTTTATCTTTGGTTAAACTTAGAGTCTGCCAGAATTTTAAAACGTATCCAAAAAACTATTACAGGGCGACTCAAATAAAAGGCATTGAATGATGCAAGAGCTTTGCCCACAATTTCAGGATGCAATGCACCTTGCAGCCTAGCCTGTAACCTATAGATCATAAAGCACTCTGTTGATCTGAAGAGTCCTTCGAATCACCCAATGCTGCCCCTCCAACATTCCCCACGTTATAACTAACAAAAAATCAGCACCGTTAGGCTACTACTGGCAGTACTGCTATAATTCAACAAAACTTCCCTGACATGAAATTAACTACACTTTACACAGTCAAATTAAAGTGCAAAAACAATAAAAGATTCTGGACTACCACAAATTTTTAGTAGATAGATTTAGCAAAGACAAGGCACTGAAAATGCAATGCCTGCTTTTCGCACATGCACAGCTCGAGGTCCTGAGACATTGTGATGTACACCTTGTGTTGTGTTTCGGGACGGGATTTTGATGTTTTCGCACTGCATTCACAATGTGACATCTTCTTCTAAGGACCTCAAGCTGCAGTTTGTGGGCATGCAAACAGAAGTCACATTGTCGTTACGTTGTCTTTGCTAAATAAATCTACTAAAAATTAATGATAACCCAGAATCTCTTATTGTTTTCACTTTTTTGTTAACATACTATTTCAAAATTCTTTAATTCCATGTATTTAAGTTAGGTTTTACCATACAGACTTAAAAAACACATGTGAGTCCAACACATTAACTCTTGGCATAAACACCTTGCAACTTCCACCCACATTACAACATCGTGAGTAATAAAGAACAAATTTAAGTGTTTTGTAAAAAACAACATATATGTGTCTTATATATGAGAAAGCAATCTTTTTATGTATGAGACATGTTTACACTTCCACATTGAAACATAAGAGAGAAAGAACAGTAGACAATTCCAAGAATCAAAATGGCCATTTTAGGAATCACCTCTTTCCCTTTTGGATTGCTGGGCTGCCTGGAGCGTCTGTTGTTTCTCAACTTTCTTCTTCAACCTGGCCTCAGCTGTGTTCAAGAACACACTTGAGCTCAGGACCACTTCTACTAACTAGTACGTATGAAATTACATACAA
>JAOBAT010083085.1:27110-42555 GCA_026413305.1 Hydrozoanthus tunicans
ACAAACATACTCACATTGTTCACTACTTTGAACACATAGAACACACTTAAGCTCAGGACCACTCCTACTAACTAGTACGTATGAAATGACATACAAACAAACATACTCACATTGTTCACTACTTTGAACACATAGAACACACTTAAGCTCAGGACCACTCCTACTAACTAGTAGATTTCAATGATACACAACCATACATACTCTCAATGATCACTGCACAAAGAATTAAAAATAACTGGTCACCAAAAATTAAGCTACCTTACATCTACCATTATGAAACACTTGATGTGCAAAACAAAGGTCAAAGACTATTGATCAAGTGTGTGAGTTTTTGTTTTAACCATAACGACTAAAAGAGCAATGCAGCTTGCACTTATTAGAAACCACTTGACTTGCTGGTTGGCAAATTTGTGATTGGTAACAAATCAACCAGCTGCTGAGTGATGGGAGAGCAGTGAGAGCTGCAGACTTGTTTGTTTTATAGATTCCTGGCAACACTTACAGTTAGCATTCCTTACAAACAACCTGGTCTGAGCAGTAATACTTTTGTGTGTTTACAAAGAACTCATTTGCCAGCTGACAAGAAGATCTTGTGACTTCTTAGTGAACATTATTATTAGTGTTATTATGCACTTTTGGATCCCTATTTCATTGCATTAGAATAGGTAAAAACAAATTAAATAAAGTGCCCTTATTCAGCAAACGTTACAACTATGAAGTCTTCTAGCTTAATAAATCGTCAAATGGCTTGGTAGCCAGTCACCAGGCCTAGGGGTATAGTACTATATATAGCTAGTGTACCCAGTTGTTATGGTAACCAAAAAAACCAAACTGTCAACTAGAGAAATAAACAAGTATAAACCTTTGCTATAAATTTTGCAATAACAGCAGCTACCACAAAAATTAAAATTCAGATTTAAATAATTAAAATTTCCAGGTCTTTTTTGAACAGCACACTATTTCTTTCTGTCAGTACTTTGCTATTTTCCTGAAATAAAATGAATACAATGTAGCACACAATCTCAGCATGAGAGGGCAGTTTCAGGACTGTTTCATTACAAGAAACAAAGAGCCAAGGATTTCACTTCAAATCAAATGGTAACACTGTAAAGAGAAAACTGTTTATAAATACCAAGAAAAGTACAACAACATCAGCCCTGGAAAAATTATTGCATCATGACTGGTTGTTTTGGCTAACTAACAATGAGTTGAACAATTATTTTATTTATTTGAGTTAACATGAGAAATATGAGTCAAACTTTTTCAGTAGAAACCAACTAAAACTCTATATTTAATATTGTGTTAAGGTTTCATTATTTAGTTTTTCAAAAAATATTGCTATCTGTTCGTCAAAATAGTATCACACCTCAACAACTATGTTACTTCATGTGTGTTACATGTAGCAGGGGGCTTTTTTTGGGCCAGACTCGCTTTAGGCTAAGCCCTAAGGGTTTTGTTTACCATTTGATGTACTAAACATGATTTTTCATGGGTAATACATCATAACGAAATTAAAAAGGTTACTCTACATGCATGAATACTGAGAATGACACTTGTGAAAATTATTCATTTGTCTTGCAATTTGTGCCTGGTTGGTCAACTGCCAACCAGATTGGAATCTAAGGCAATCAGATATTTCTGCTTTATACTCAAAGGCTCTTTAAGTTATAATGTCCTTACTTAATTAGGCCATATATGTACCATGATGGTTATAGTATACATAAACACAAAATAAAGAAATAGTGAAAATGGTAACCATTGTAATAACAGTGCAAGAACTGATGGTAAAGGATGTGAAAACTGACAACAAGAACAAAAAAACAGTACAAACAACACAACTCTAACCAGTAACAAAATTTATAGTGACACAAATATTAATTGCAGTAATTAAAACAAAAGCAAAGCTAAAACTACAAAATGAATTTAAGCTTTGAATATTTAAAAGTAAGCAGTTTAAAAACCGAACATTTTCTTTCAAAGAAAACCCTAACAATAATATTTTTCCTTGAGAGTTTAAACCTAAAATGAAACACTTCAAAGTTCTTAATTTCAAGCAGTGAAAACTATGTCACTCTAAACAATGTGGACCTATTCTAACCTCTTTCTTTCTTTGCTTGCTTAGCAGCTTCCACAGCAGCTTGTCTTTCAATCTTACGACGAAGCTTGGCTTCCTGTGCCTTGCGAGTCATTTCTATAATTATGGTATCAAAAAAGTAATTATTTTTGTAACTGCTAAAATAGTTGTAGGAATGATAAAACTATAGTGTTTTTTGGATTACCATTTCATCCTTGTGAACAGTATCAATGCTTCTACAAGCTCACCAAACTAGGATCATATTTCATTCTAACCAGTTATCAAAACTTTAATGTGATCTACCAGAACATCTTGCTTCTAGAAACAAAACAAAGTTCTATTGAATCAGAATTCCCTAAACCTCGAAAAAATCACTGATGACAATCACATGAAGGTAATTATCAAGATTAAGCTCTTACAATGTATATGAAAACATTTGGACAAGGCCCATTTCAGGGAATGTATGCATGTTAGTTAAAATTCATATCAACAGTGCCATTTCTTCAACTGGGTAAGCTTTTTCTTCCTTTGTTTTTCTTACCTGCCTGTTGCTTCTTTTTCTCCTTCCTTTTATTCAGTTTTTCAAATTTAACTTTTTTCTTTTCATCTGCAGCCTCTTTGCGTTTCTTCACCTCGTCCTCGCTAAGCACTTCAAAGGTGTTACCCTAAATGAAAACATCATTGACAAACCCACCTTTTAAACACAATCTCAACTCTGATTAACATTAAAAAATAAACAATTAATGCCATACATAGTAAACACAATCATGTCTTTTTTGGTTGTTTCTATATATAGACCTCCCCTTTACTAAGTTTCTCATTCATGATAGAAAAAAACATCATCTTGATAATTAAGTGTTTTCATTTGTTAGGTTAAAAAAAGCTTATTTAAGTAATTATCTCCCTCTTCTTAAAAAGTGATTGTAAAAACTATATTTTTACATTTTGCTGATATATAGCCAGTTGTGAAAGTTAGTTGCTTAACCCTTTAACCCCTAAGAGTGCCAAATGATTAGCTTGTAAATTCTCATAACTTATGTCCTTAATATTTCTATGAGTAGTTTGGGAGAATTTGAAAATTCATCTCCCAAGTTTTTTGTGGATGATCAAATTTTATATTCTCAACACTAATCAGCTTGTTTTCTATAGTTAATGTAAGGAGAATTTAGATGTTGACCAATTGAAGCCTTAGGGGTTAAAGGGTTAACTACAAGATTATAGAGGGGTTGTGGCTAGAATGCCCCCCCCCCCTCTTAAATCTGCACCTATCTTTTGTCTACATTCAAATTAGTGCAACTTGCCTTGTTTTGTGATTCAAATAAATTCTTTTGAGAGTTGAAGTCAAGAGTGAGGCTTGTTACACTAATTTGAATGTAGATAAAGAATATTTAAACTGCAGTCATTTATGCATAGGATACTTTAAAAAATTTATGGAGTAATAATTACATTTGATGTACCTGTTTACATTCAAGAAATTCTCCAACATGAAGCTTGGTACTAAAGCTGAAGTTTTCAAGAGTGAGGTTGGTGATGCTGTTTTTAACAAAGTACTGCAAGTGAGAACAAATAATTAATTATCTCTCAAAAATTACCTTACATTAAAACTCAAAACTAGAAAGCAATACAAACTGGAAGCTCTCAGATGGTTCACAATAGCTATATACCTAATTTATTCGATCTTAGTTAACTAAAGAGTGTAACTAAATGTTTAAAGTCAACAATATACATAGAAATAATGTTACTGATAGTGAAAATATCAACAGATATCATTTTATGTATTAAATTTTCAACTTCAATTATTGTGTTACTGGCATTCTGATTGGTTTGTTTACTCAATCTTGATTATCAGCTTGTACACCGAACTGACCATATATGGAAACTGATTTTATTTGCAGTTTTGCATAGCTGAAATTTGATTCCAGACAAATCTAAATTTTCATTTTCAAGTATCCATACACCAGGGAAGCTCAAAAAAAATTAATAAGTTATTCCATTCTGGCTTGTTGCACGGATGTAAGAAGATTTATAGCAAACTCAGCATAACCCGACAAAATGATTGTATTGAAAGTATTCTTATTGACGTTATTGCTAAAATTAACTAGATAAAAACTAATTAGTGATATAAAACTTAGTGGGTATAGTCTAGTGTTAATTATTATATAATGAAAGAAAAAACCCAAATCTTGAGTAATAATTTGTTATGTCTTGAGTAGTAACAACATGTAAGTATTGCTATATATTGGTCCACATAGTGATATTTAGTTTACCAACTTTAATAGTTGTTACCAACAAGCCTGTTCAAAATTTCTGAAATACATGCAAGCATCAAGATAAATATAAAATTCAAGAAACTTATACAAAGAAATTGCAATGAAGCGGGTGAGGAATTCATTGATGATCTTTTCTTAAGTTTGTTGAATATTTCGTTTTATCCAGAGGCTGGCATGTTTTCCCTGAGATTCCAAACTGGTAAATAAATGTCATTGGGCCTAAAGTTACATCGAAGTCTGGCTCAAATGTCAAATTGAAAGAAAGCAACAGACCATAAAAAATTATTCTAAAGTTTTTTTATTTCTAAAGACTTGAAAAGCAAAAAACCTCTCAAACCGGTACCATGCATGGCCAGCACTGTGTAAAACTTGCTTGCTTTGAATGAATGCGCAAAATAATTTAGATATTATTGTTCTTCAACCTTGCATGCACATTTATTTGTACAACTAACATTTTTCAGTAAAAAAAATTTAAATTTTTAACTTGTTGCACACCTTTTTTAATCTTTCAAGACTGTTGTTTAAACTGATGAAAAAAACAATCATTTAAACAGACAATTTGAGTGAAATTGTCTGCTTCAACAAAAGTCATGCTTACCCTTGAGACTTCTGGATAAGTTCTTAATTTCTTTCCACAAGGAGCAAAATAATAGACATCCCCCCTTAGACCTCCGCCTGGGCCAACTGGCCGCAAACGAGTTTGTCGCCTCCACCTAAACCAATCAAAGGCATCCAGTGGTGAGCTCGTGGAGTAAGTAAGATATTTAATCATACTCAGAGATTTGATGTTGCAAAGATTGCTTGGAATTGTCCAGTGAGTACTTATATGGGTGTCTCATCAGCATGGCAGAGCTAACAAACAGGTTCCAGTTCCCATAGAAAATTGTCATCAAGACAAAAATAGCTCTATGCTAAATTACCTGGGACCAAGCACATATACGCCGCAGGGTACGAAATTAAGATTTTTGTCAACCAGCCCAATTGGATTTATTTAACTGGCCCAGACAAGTTTTCAGCCGGCTCAACAAGAAATTAACTGGCCCAGGTCAAAAACAAGAATGATAAATATACAATAATACAACATTATTAAACTAGTGTTAATGCATTGTCCTGCCATGAATCAGCATTGTAGGTAAGACTTAAATTGGTAAAATTTATTACTTTTGAGAAACATTTGAAAATTGCCAAACTCTGAACAGCTTTGAAAACTCCACGTGGTCTGGCTAGTTGTAAAAAATTGTTTACGTGTATTTTGGTCAAAACTTTTATCCATTTGTGCTAATGACTTCTTTGAATGATTTTCTTTCAGTTTATACCAATATTTTCTTGTAGAAATGAGAAAAGAACCAAATAAAACTAAGGATGTTTACTCGCATCGGGAATTGTGAAATCGACATGGCGCGTCGTTTGGCACTCGATCAAGTTTTTGTGAAGATGCACGCGTGAAGTAAAAATGATTTTTAACACAATTTCTAGTTATTAGAATGATAAACTTTGAGTTAACAACTATTATTTTTGTATTTAAATGCCATTCTGAAAAATGTAAATGTGCCATTTGAAAACGTATATATAACCGGCTTTTGGCGGCTTTTCCCCCCTAATTTCGCACCCTGCACCATGAAGGCTCTGAACACCGCCGAACACCAAGATATCATGTAACACTTCGAACTTAATTTATTCATTTTGAGCAACCTTTTAACAATCGCATGAATGCCTGTGACAAACTTGAGACGATCGAGAACCGATTGCATACTTTCTATTGTTTACGCCATGAAATCCTGAGCCCCCAACCACTGCAATAGCTCTCCACGAGCTAAAAACAATAGTCATTATTTTCATCTTTAACTACACCAAGTACATCAGGAAAGAGAATTGAAAAATAGTCCTCAAGCTGGATTCAAAACAGTGATTGAAAGATGACAGTTAGTACTAGTTCTTTGCTTTACCAACTGTGCTATCAAAGGGCTTTAAACATGAAAAATTATTATTTTTGTTTTAACTACACGAAGTTCACTCGCAAATAAACAATGTGGCAAAAAGTTTGAGCTATTTTGGCATCAAAGATGCAGTTATTCCCATGAGAGATTAATGTGCAGTGCAGGTATTTTAAGTCAGCTTTTCTGGCTTGTTTTCTGCTCCACTAATAAAAGCACCAAAAAACAAAAAACTGGGATAACACTTTTATTTACTCAGGATTACCAGGGTGCAAAAAAAAATCAAGAAATTCTTAATTTTATTCTTCACCCTGGAGTTATCACTTGTTAGGCCATTTTTGGGCCATTTTTTGGGCTCTTCAATTAGTTAGAACCTCCCTTTCCCAAAATGCTCTCATAAATACCAGAAAGTGATTAGATAAGAATTAGACATAGTGACTTCCTCTAAACCTTACAACTTGATAGTGCTATGTCATAAACGTAATAACAGTGTTCTATAATAATTACTGTTGCTGTACTTTTGACTCAAAATATGTCTTCTAATTGATATTAGTAAGATGATATAGGAATGTAAATTGGTCACACAATATTAATAATAATAATAATAATAAAAATGATAATGGAGCATTTAAAAATCATCTGCCATGGCAATATATTTAACATACATTGAAAAATGACTGATTTACAAACATTGACTTAGCTAGCTAAAATGAAGACCCTTGAATTGAACCAAGCCAACATCAAACTGAGAATGCTTGATAAGATTACACATAAAATAAAGTTTCACCTATACAATTAAAGGCAACTTATGTTTGGCAAACAAATTCTACCATTCATGTCAAATAATAGCATCTAAAGCATACACAACAAGTTTAAAACAAGTTTTCTAGCACACATTGATTCATCAAAAAACCATAACTGTTGGAAATAATCAATAAATTTTTTTATCAAATTCAAGCTTACAACTTACCCCATTGAAAGTGGAATCTTGACATTGTCTTCATCTGCAACTCGGCGTCTCTTTCTCTGACGGCCTTTTAAACAAAACAGGCAAGAATGATTATCTTGTAAACATTTTAACATATATCTAAAAAAGTATCTAAACTTATAGATCAATAGATAAAAACTGAACATGAACAACTTCATGAATTCCATAAAAAGTAATTTGTATGTACAACGATTCTTTTGATAGAGTTGGGGATGGACAAATGGTTCTGGCAAACCTAACCATTGAAGAAAAAATCCTGAATATGCAATACATTTGGTCAGCAGCTTTTATCACTTGTGTTAGACAATATTACCTAATAAAATTAACTTAAATTGAGTATATATTGAAGAGTATTTCATCTATAACAAGCATTGAATCCTTTCTTTTCCTTATGGAGCGTTTATCAAAGTCACAGAACCAAATCTACATTTCTAAACTCAGAAATACTTGCAATAAAACAAGTCCAATTTGCAGTTTTGCTCAAAAGAAAAGTGCTGCCTACAGTTCTTTAACAAACACACAACACAAATTAATTTTGTCATTAATTATTTTATCTGAATTTCTACCATAAAGTAATCTTTAATACATTATTGAAAGAAACCTCAAAATATTTTCTATTAAATTGACTTTGATCATTAATATTTTGTTACATTTACAAAAATAATTTATGAAACATTCATTGATAGTTTTACTGTGGCTCAAGTCAAAGAAACTTTACTAAAAAAATGTTACTTTCTATCTGACATGTTTATATACCTTGGCAGTTAAATAGTTCTAAAAATAAACACCAATTTCATACACACCTGTCGCCTCATCAATTTTCCGTTTTCCAGGTGAAGTTCCATCACTTAAAGACAAATCACTGGCAGGTGTAAGAAATGAGCCATTATTCTCGTCATTATCATCATCATTCAGGTCATCATCATCATCACTGCCTTCACTGTCACTATCACTAATACTGCTTTCTTCTCCTGCACCTTCCTCATCCTCCTCATCATCATCACCTTCACCTTCACTTTCATCATCACTCCCACTTTCACTGTCGCTGTCGCTGCTTGCATCACTGCTTGAGCTTTCTTCATCACTGCTCTCTTCATTATAAGTAACACCTCTAAAACGGGCAATGATTGGTGGTTTTCCAGAATGGACCTGTTGCCCTGGAGACATCTGAACAGTTGATTTTTGTGTACCATCAACCTTAGGGGAAGAAGTTGTTAAACCTGCTTTTGAGGTTGATTTAGCCCCTGTTTTGTTAAAAGTTGTTTTTAAAGACATCTTTGGCTCTTGTGATGGCTCTGCATTAAGTCTAGACACTCCTGAAACTGCTGAATGCCCTAAAACTGATGTTATTCCTTTTAGGGGAACAGCAAAACCTGATGAAAATTGTTCTGTCGGTTCTGGTTTCTTAGGAATAATTCCTTCTCTTTCATTCAAGATGGACTTGGGCACTTCTAACTTTGGTGGGGGTGGAGGCCTTGTTTTGGTTTTGTGTAGCTTTGGAGGAGGTGGTAAAATAGATTTAGCTTCACCTTTTTTATGTGATAAAGTATTTTGGTGCTGACTATTAACTGATCCACCTTCATTTAATCTTGACTTTGGCAGTTTGTTTTGCAACTCTGTAGAAAAACGGTCTTTTCTGCTTTGATCACCAAGAACTTTACTCTGTTCCTGTATGTGCATCTTCTCTTTCTCACTTTCACTAACCTTCTTTTCTCTCAGTTGATCAGCCGTAAAATGTCTCATTCCTTTTCTAGACTCTACATCCCTTTCATTACTACTATCATCACTGCAAGTGCTTAGTAAATGACTAGTGCCAATATCGGATTCAAGTGATTCATGAAAGTCGTTACTATTGCTTCTGATGCGGTTTCCATGGTTACTCCAGTTCAAACTATTTGCCGAGTTTGGACTAGTGTGATGAGCAAAACTGTGCACTGGGGGAGGACTTGCTGATGGGTAGAATATACTTGAACCCGGAGCAAACACACCTGATGATGATACACCATTAAGTAGACTACCCCTATTAGACCCATCGTGCAAATCATGAGATGAATGTCTGTGATCATGTTCATGCCCCATCCAGCCAGCAATTGGGTTTGTATTAAAGTATTCAGGAGTTGTAACACTGATACTACGAGAATGAGGGGGTGCCATCCACCATCCTGGCCCTCCAGAGTTCCCACCCATAGCACTATGAAGAGGACTTGGAGATGTAAGGTTGCCTTGAGAAGCAAGAAGTGGGTCATGACCAAGGCTGCTTGAATAATCTGCACCAGGGTGAAGGCCAGTTCTTCTGTTCATCACAGAGAAAGCGCTTGGCACTGGATGGTGCATGCCAAACGGCCGGTCGTGAGATAGCGGTGGCGACCGTAGTACTGGATTTGGATGCCCTGTCAAATAAAAGCAACATAAAAATAATTTAAGACGAAGGTTATTTCATATTTTCCCTTTTAGTTGTTGACAAAAGACGGTCACATCGACTAAAGAGGAATACCAACAAGATCATTTACACAACAAAGCTTTTTCCTGTTTAAGAAGTATTGCTTTAACCCGAAATGCCGTTACAAAACAAACTTCTACCTCTAAAATAGTACAATAACACACTCACCAGGGCTGCCATCGAAGAAATTGTGGGAATGAACTGGACTGTGGTTGGGAACTTCACGTCGATCCATCAAAAGACGCGACTTATGAGCTTTCTTGCCTCCGAAGCTCTCTACCTAGAGATCAAAACCAAGATGTCAGCTACACGAAACAATAGCTTGAATAAAGATGACGATCTGCGTGCGTGGATCGATCCTATGATGGAGGTTGGAGTAAAGGCAGTATTATGCACCATTTAGACACATGTTTGTTTACAACCGAATGTAAAAATCTTTCCAAGCATCCTAAAAGTCTTTTGGTTCATAAATATGACGAACAATCATAGATTTATTGCACTTTTCGGTCGATTATTCCACGCCCTGCATCAACTATAAAAATCGAGTATGTAGTCCGATAGGAAAGTTACAAACTATTTGGCGAAGATAGGAAACGTGGAAATGAATTAAAATATCTCTCTTACCGACAATTGTCGCTCCAGAAGTCTTGTCAAGATTTTGTATGGTGTCCGACCTCTCTTCTACGCGGCATCTGGTGGTTGTAGAGGAAAGACAAAACCAGCCATTTTGGATAGCGATTTTAGGAAATTTTGAATCTCGAAAGCACAGGAAACCCTGCAAAACTAGCTCTGGAAACGTTGCAACACGTGTGCAAATGTGTTTAGGACAAAACTCGAGGCTTAGGGGTGCTACTGACTCTTCGGAGAAACGAGAAACTCCGCGAAACTCAAAATCAATGCGAAGATTTACCTTTTAGAGTTGTTTGGTGCGATATTGAGGAAAGAAGGGGCGAAGGATAGCATAAAGCGCATGTGGTACGTGACGTCACAGAATTGTAAAACAATGCCTCGTGAAATAATCAAAAGTAAACTGACTCGCTACGCCACGAGTTACGGCAAAGAGTTAACGCTTTCGTCGTGTTTCGCCAACTTTCAACTTATCAGCTATATGTCGCTGAAAAACACTATAAGCGGCTTAACTAGCATCACAGTATTTTCTTGTTGTTGTAGTTTCAGTGAAACGGAAGAAAAATGGCGTGCTTGACTTTGAAATTCCCAGACAGAAAACGGTGATAATTTGGAAGCTGAAGGAAAACCCACGGCCATAAACCACACACACTGGGTAAATTTTAGAACCATTTTAAGATTCCTGTATTTAGCGCTAAGCTTTGTTAAGGGAGCTATTTACTGACTTTTCCTTGAATTTATCGACGCGCGGAGGTTCGGAGTTCCCGATATTTTTTAAACGAAGAAAGGAGTACACATACATATACGCGCTGTAAATTGTTCTCCCCTTTGGCTCGCGGGTCAGTATAAGTAGCGACACGATGAGCTCCCAAAAGTAAGATATCTTCTTATTAGTTTTGTCAGAGACATACGTATATTTTTAAAGACGAGAAACAATAGTTTCAACAAAATATGGACGGCAAAGCAACGGCAACGAGAAGTAGTGAGTGCATTCATGCGATCTTTATAGTCTATAGATTCTTTGGGCCGAACAGTGTAGTCATTTGAATTATCTATCAAGTTGCACCGTTAAGTAATGAAGATCATATTCGGGATGAAGAGGAAAAACGGAATTATAGAACCGTTTTCGAATTAAATGATTTTCAGTAAATACATGGGGGGGAAACATGTGAATGTTGGTGCTTAAATCTGTTAAGCAAGCGAGAGCAGGTCCCTCAGTAACGTATTTGAGAAATAAAAGAATTTATTCAAAATATCTAACAATCAAACACACGCTCAGTGATCTCAGTCAAACCATAATTTACAACTTCACTTTTCTGATGGCGCCGCCAAAATCTACGAGCCGCGTAGCGTTTTCCGCACGACGGCTCAACTCTTAGCGCCAATTTTATGTAAAAGATTCGAGAACCGAATTATCTTAGGGGAAATAAAAATTTTAAATTGGTAGCGGCGGAGAAGTGTTAATAGCGAGACTCATTACCCGCAAAACCTATTGATATCTCGTGAGTTGATTGGTTGATCCAAGACCCTTGTGATGTTGATGTGTTGCGACACGACACTTGAATGACAGCTTTTCGTCAAAACAAAGCGTCGCGTTTTGACGTCCCACTGTAAAACCATTTTTTTCTTTCACATCCTCTCGGTTCGCTGACTGTTCTGTGATTTTTTAAATTGAAATGAAAATGGGAACAAGATCACGTTAACCAGAGCGCCTCCCTGAGTGCGCATTCAAGTCGAAGATTGATCACTCTAAAAAGATAATTCATGTCACGCGCGTGGTGGGCAACGTTAGAGGTCTATTGTCTTGAGAAACAAGACGGGAAGTCTGTTACAGAAAAAAAGGAAGTTTTCTGCGGTCTAAAATACCGCAATGCTTTCTAGATCTATCTATTTTATTGTAATTTATTATATTGCTTTATATGAAATGTATATACATACTATATATATACAAGACATTGAAGTAAAGACAAATTTATAGCTGTCGCTACTTCAGGTAAATTTATAGCTACTAATTTATTTTACTCATTATTGAGTCAGAGTAGCGACAGCTATAAATTTGTCTGAATTTATTTTATTTGTTATCACCTCTACTGATTATAGCGCTCTTTTCCTTCATGCCAACACTGCATCAGTTTTTGATCAGATATTTTTCTATACATATAAATGTATATATTTGTTTGAATATATTTTGAGTAATGAAAAAGATCCAGCCGGATTAACAGTGAGTTAAGGGTTTGAGGTGTGTGGGTTTCCCAAAAACCACAACTACTACAACTCCGAAAGCTTTTGACTTTTACTCAGGTTAAGATTTCCTCCTTATTAACAACATTACAATATGAAAAAGTCACTTACATGGTGTTAAAAAAGTTTAAAAGGGATACATAAACTGTAAAAAGAATATAAAAGGTACCACTAAACTGATAGATAAAAGGAAACTCCACAACGACTAACTACTGTTAAATTATGTATATTATGTCTACCTTACTGACGCTAGCACTCTGATAAGCCCGTGGGGGGGAGGGGGAGGGGGCTTATTTATTTGTTGACTTTCACCAGACGGGGGCCTTATCAGAGAGGGAAATTGCCAATAGCCAAAGACAGAAACATAACATGAAAAACAGATTTAACTGCAACTAGTGACTCTATGTTCCTGCGTTATGACCAGCACTTTCCAAACTAAAACAAATACAACCGTTCACCGTTGGGGGGGGGGGGGGAGGTAGCCTCCGTTGCAAATATTGTCGTAATAAAACTGTAAAATATTTAGTCAGCCAAACTGGTGACTAATCTGTTATTAGTCACAAATTCGAGAACTTTTTAGATTTCTTTCAATTTTTGTTCAATTTGAGCTTTTATGTGGGTCGCCAACCAAAATGGAAAAAACAGAAAAAGTTTAGTTCAAGTGCTTATCGTGGCGTGCTCAACTGTTCAACCATTTCAAATAAGCCTTGTGCATGTTTACGTCACTCGCTTTCGAATCACGAAAGTGTGAATATTTATTAAATCAAATCCCAAAGCGCCAACAAATGAAAAGAATCCTTCGTGAACACGGTTTGTACGTGCAAAAAGCTCATACCTATTTCTTAAATACGAGGCTCGAGGCTTGACTAGTTTGACGTCAACATGCATGAGGCCTATTTAGGAGAGATTCGTCGTGTTTAAGTTTAAAAACATTTTAAAGTTTTATGGCTGAGGCTGGATATATTCTTGATCAACCTCAAATCGGTTCTGGCATTTTTTAAGATTAGGTATATGCTTCTCAAGCTTTCAGTTTTCGTCCACACAAACCAGCTTGAAAGATGAAAATGTAACACCTGGTGCTTTTGTATGCAAGCTTATGGCTGTCATAGAGCGATCGCGATGTTCTCGGAGCATTTGGCGCTGCAAAACTATTACGAAAAAACGTGTTCTAAAAACATGCTCGTGTGTCCGGTGTGGGAGAGGAGGGGGGGGGGGGGGAATGCTCCCTCAAATGGTGCTCGTCGTTTTTTAGGGGTCACCCGGTGGGTCAGGGGTACTCCGAGGTTTGAACAGTTTGGATGACCGTCGAAAAAGTCCCCGAAATCCCCTAAAAATACCATGACGTGCGAGTTTTCCAATACCTCTCGGTTTAAAAACTACTCTAAAAATACCAATTGAAAATCGACAATTTTCCTTGGTTAACTAGCGGGTTGGCGCAAAGTCCCCTCGTGTTGCGCCGAACGTGGTATACAGTAAATAAAGTTGTGCTCCTAACAGGAGGTTAGCCAAAGGACTTTTGTGTCAACTTCTTGTTCATGCAGCACGTTTGCTTAAACCTGGGACTGCAAGCAGTCTTAATGGCTTCAACCCTAAAAAGTATCAGGCTCTTAGTTAAATACAGGATTTTTTTTATCAAAATCCTTAATAAATACCGGACTCACCATTTTAGCCCCTAAAAAAACAACGGTCATACCTACCACCCCACTATAGGGAGTACCCCTTCCCGGGGGGTCAATATCGGCTACGGTTTTTCTGTGAAAAATCAAAGGTTATTTTAAATAGAAAAGGATATTTTGTAGGGGTGCAGCCAAAAACAAAACAACAACGATTTTTTTCTGCAGTTGTCTCCTGCCTTTTCAACATCGATGCTATGAGGTATGTATAGCGTCGAAGATTTTCAGTCCTTGGTATCTTTAAGGGTATTATTTCACATCCCTATCTTTTTTACCCCCCAAGTACACCCTCGGGCTTGCCTGAACGGTCGTACACAAGGGACAATGCTGCACCCCAAAACAAACTGTGTTCATTAATATTGGCTTTCCTTCGTTGAAGTAATCATATATATTTCATCATAAAGCAATATAACAAATTACCATAAAATATATAGATTGATATATAAAGCATTGCGGTACTTGGACCGCAGAACTTCCTTTTGTTTTTCTGAAAGACGTTTTGTCTTGTTTCTCACCAGGGAATATGCATATTTGAGAATATTTGCCTTTGGAATATAAATATTTGGAAAATATTCCGAAATGAATATGGATATTCTGGTTTGACATATCCCGCTTCATCCCCCGAGTGACATGAATCATCTGTTACAGCGATCGATCAGCGAGACGCTGGTTAATGGATGGATAGGTAGATTGATGACGTATAAAGGGAGGAAGGAACGAATTGAGTGTATGGTTGGATAGGTGGATATTTGGGGGAGGGGAATACGAATGGACGGATGGACAGCCGTCTTGAGGGATAATCGGAAAGAGGAAGGAGGACCATATGGGGGGATGGATAGACGCACGGAAGGAGGAACGTTTGGAGTGATGGTGGATAAAGGGAGGAATAACAGTTGGAGGGAGGATGGCTAGTCCCTTCATCCATCCATTCATTTATCCATCCATACGCCCCTCTTTCCTCTCTACATCCGTCCAACCATCCATATGACTCACAATCAACCATTCATACGCGTCTCCATCCATATATTCATACGACCTTCCCTCCATCCATCCATTTTTCCAACCATCTATACATCCCGGCGAATGGATAGATGGATGGAGATGGATGGAATGGAGGGGTGGGGATGGATGGATGGATGGATGGATGGATGGATGGATGGATGGATGGATGGATGGATGGATGGATGGATGGATGGAT
>JAOBAT010083086.1:0-19027 GCA_026413305.1 Hydrozoanthus tunicans
TTCTACTAACTGAGGGCAACTCTTAGGAAAATAGTTGTCAGCCGTGTAGAGCGGACTGTCTAAGACCCTCAATACCAGAGTCATCTGTAAATCATTGTTAAGCGCCTTTGATCATATCCACTTGGAAAAGAGCGCTATATAAATGCTAAATATTATAAAAATTACTATCATAATATTATTTGTTTCATTTGTTTTAAATTTTGAATGGTGCTAGTTGAAACTCTAGAGAAACACCAAACGATCTTTTCCACGGTTTGAATTTCCCGCGCGCCGCCATTTTGAAATATGACGTGTTTTGAGACATTTCAAAATGGCCGCGCGCGGGAAATTCAATCCATGGAAAGTATCAAACTAAGCTGCTTTGCATTAGATTTATGTACAGGGTTATCAAATTTGAGCTGCTGATACGGATACGGACTTAACAAAAGTTTATTTGATACCGAAAACGTTGTATAGAAGAGGATTGCTTTAACTCATTACTGAGTCATACTAGAGATTTAAGTACAGGGTTAACAAGTTTGAGCTGCTGATATGAATACGGACTTAACAAAAGTTTAGTTGATACCAAAAATGTTATATAGAAGAGGATTGTTTTAACTCATTACTGAGTCATACTTCAACAAAAGTCAGTCAACAAAGTAAACTTGAAAACCGGGGGTTTTACATCGTGTAGACGACACAAAAACTTGAACCAATCAGAAGAAAGATATTCAAAGCTTGTAAACTCCGACCTTATTTCAACCAATCACAAACCTTGTTTAACTCTGTGTCTTCTACACGAAGTAAGGCCCAAAACCGGTCTGTTACCTGTGTCGTTTACACTTGAAAAATATGTACTTCCACGGCACAAGGACGATGTTCCACGGTGCAACGATGATTGAAAGAAACCCAGCTTCCAATAACAAACCATCCCTAAAAAAAAGAGTCGTCTTGTTTATATAAATAACTAGATCGTTAACAGGAAAAGGGGTCTTCTATCATTTGGCAAAATCTAGCCGATTGAGTGTTGTTTTGCGTGCAACATTTAAACTCCCCATGTAAGACTCAACGCTGGAAATTTTTAAATACAATTACATAGACTAAATGACCTGCAAAATGTTTGAAAATATTTAAAATTTGCTAATTAAGATTTAAAACGTAGGCCCGTATTATCATTCCCAGTTTTTAAACATAGTTTCTTCTCAGTTATTGCTTAATTTCTAATTCACCCTTTAATTGATCCAATCCTTTGACAGAGGCATGCTTGAAATAGTTGCATTCAGTTTTTGAAACATTTGATTCCTCTTCGTTCCCCGAGGCCCTTTTTCTATTAATTGTCTATTTTATATGGATCGTGTTTCTTGTCAAAGAAGAAACAAAACATACTCGACAGTTTAGAAAGGAATTACAAAAACGGAAGCCACTGGATAAGTTTGTTACTACACAAGCAAGCAAATTTAATTTAACTATGATATAACATTTTAATAAATTTATGGTGCAAAAAAAATGTATAGCTAAAAGTAGCCGTCAGAGAAGCATCATAAATGAAACCAGAGACGTCTTACAGAAAAAATAGTTTTTAAGAAGAAATATCTTTCCCCAAACATGGTTTCTAAGAAAAAAAGGGAGAGTTTTGGAAAAAAAAATTCCAGGACAAAACATTTGGACAGTATGACCAACAAAACAAGATTCACAGGCTACTCAAACAGACGTGGCATTTAAGAAATGGTTTCTGCAATAAGCATAGTAAAATGATCGAGTACCCAGTAACTCAGCGATTAAGAGCACCCGAATAGTGTACGGAACATCGTAGGTTCAATTGTCATCTGGAGGTCAGAATTTTTGAGCCATCTCCACACACTTAACCTATTTATTTCTTTTAACGGTGAGAGAACATGTCTAGCGATTGCGAGATTCAGTTGCGTTTCTTGACACACTCGCAAGTGCAAAACAGTGATGTGATACAATTCGTGTCTCTCCCATATCCTGCTCTCTACCGATTTCTCAGTAGCTAAATGCAGTGGATAAGACCGCCAGACTACGGAAAAGGAGGCTCAGGCGGAGGGTTAACGCTCGAAACGTCAGCTTCTCTAACTTCATTTACGGCGTTGATAATTTATTTATCAAATCTTATCACGAGTTTACGGAAAGGAATGGATTGGATTCCTGTCTGGAGCTCATCTTTTTTCTGAGTTTTTTTTACAGGAAAAAAGGGTTCCCGAAAAAACTTTGAACGAGAATAGATATTTTTTTTCAAGTTACTGTATGTATCAGTGCATGTATCAGGACAAGAAACTTAAGATTGAAAAAAGTTCAATGAAATATGTTTCCTTGAAGTAACTTTTAGGACACCCTTGAAACAAGTTTCCTAAAACAAAAACATACTTGGAAGGTAAATTGCAGAAAAAGACGTTTTCCTGGAAGAGAATGTTGCCACAAAACAATTTTCCTAAAAGTGTGTTTGTTTCCTAGAAACATTTCTAGGAAAAAACACTTTTAGGAAACATGATTCCTAATTAAGAAATCCTTTCAAAGAAATAAGATAGAATCAACGAAACAGATGTAGAGGCGTACTACATTGTACTTACCACTGGTATTGCAGAAAGATCTGACCAACCTAAGAGATTAAAATAAAAATAACTCACAAAAAATATCCGTCTGCTACAGCATTGACATATATGACACTTTTCTTTCACGACTACAGGTTTATGTATCAAGGTGTTGCAAGGATCGAATGAGGTTAGTAGTATAGGACGTATGGAATTAGCCTTCTCTTTGGGGTGCAAGTTGGGCGCACGCATAAATTACTTCTGGGTAACGTTATAGCTCATGAATAAAATGCGGTGGGTTTAATCACCTCCTTTGTATTCCAAAATCACGAACAAAATCCGGTGGATTTAATTATTTCTTTTGTTACGAAAATGATTTTAACGGTCGTTTTTCTAAAATGGCGTTCTGAAATAGAACTCCTTCATTTCTTTGGAACTCTTAAAAGTTATGCAAGGTGGTATTTTGGCTCCAAAAAGAGATTAATTATAGGTGTTTATGATGGCTAATTACTAGCGATCTACTAAAACACTGGAATTTCTACAGAGAATCTTTCACCACAACTCACCTGCATGAGTGAGTAATACAAAACCCATAAGACAAGAAAAGCGAGAACATCTCGACACCTCTGGGACACCATTAGAACCATGGACAATATAATGCCGATTAGAGTGAGCAGCTCCATTCCAGTTGTAGTGTCCAATCCAAGGGATGGTGTAGCCCAAAGTAAAGTGGGCGTCTTTGCAAGTCGACCAATTGGCGACAAGTCAAGGGCTGAATGTTTAAATGTAGCAAAATCAAATGAGACTGTAACAATTTTGCTTGATTTTTCTCTTTCAAAGGATCACAAACATACTGTTATTACTGTAAAGCTCTAATAAGCCCCCCCTCTCTAATAAGCCCCCTTCTCTAAGCCCCCTCTCTCTAATAAGCCCCCTCTCTCTAATAAGCCCCCTCTCTCTAATAAGCCCCCCTATCTCTAATAAGCCCCCTCTCTGTAATAAGCCCAATCTCTCCAATAAGCCCCCTCTCTGTAATAAGCCCCCTCTCTGTAATAAGCCCCCTCTCTGTAATAAGCCCAATCTCTCTAATAAGCCCCTCTCTCTAATAAGCCCCCTCTCTGACAAGCTCCCTCTCTCTAATTAGCCCCCCTCTCTCTAATAAGCTCCCTCTCTCTAATAAGCCCCCTTCTCTCGTAAAGCTCCCTCTCTCTAATTAGCTCCCTCTCTCTCTCTAATAAGCTCCCTCTCTCTTATAAGCCCCCTCTCTCTCTAATAAGCCCCTTTCTCTCTTAAAGCTCCCCCTCTCTTATAAGCCCCCCTCTCTTATAAGCCCCCCTCTCTCTAATAAGCTCCCACTCTCTAATAAGCCCCTTCTCTCTTATAAGCCCCCCTCTCTATTAAACCCCCTCTCTCTGATAAGCTCCCTCTCTCTAATAAGCCTCCCTCTCTAATAAGCCCCCTCTCTCTAATAAGCCCCCTCTCTCTAATCAGCCCCCTCTCTCTTATAAGCCCCCCTCTCTATTAAACCCCCTCTCTCTGATAAGCCCCCTCTCTCTAATAAGCCCCCTCTCTCTAATGAGCCTCCATCTCTAATAAGCCTCCCTCTCTAAAAAGCCCCCTCTCTCTAATAAGCCCCTTCTCTCTTATAAGCCCCCCTTCTCTATTAAACCCCCTCTCTCTGATAAGCCCCCCTCTCTAATAACCCTCCCTCTCTAATAACCCTCCCTCTCTAATAAGCCCCCTCTCTTTATTAAGCCTCCTCTCTCTAACAAGTCCCCTCTCTCTAATAAGCCCCCTCTCTAATAAGCCCCCTCTCTCTAATAAGGCCCCTCTCACTAAAAAGCCCCCTCTCTCTAATAAGCCCCCTCTCTCTAATAAGCTCCCTCTATAATAAGCCCCAATTCTCTAATAAGCCCCCCCCTCTCTAACAAGCCCCCTCTCTCTAATAAGCCCCCCCTCTCTATTAAATCCCCCTCACTCTAATACTCTCTTAAGTACATACATGTATGTTTAAATATGGTTATTTTTGTGAGCAAATTTTCCACCCTACCATGGCTTTAATTGGCTCTGTACTATTATCAGTTTTTTGCGTTTTTTTTTGGATCTGTCTGACTATTAAAACCAAGTGATTTTGTCACTTCATACAATTCTCTTATCATGGCAAATGTTGCAATCTTTAATACAATTCTCTTACCATGGCAATTGTTACAACTCTTCATACAATTCTCTAGCATCCACAATTGGTTCTTTTGGCACTCTCCAACACCAGCCCATCTTTGGCACAAAGGTTTCTTATCAACACATGTTGACACTGTAAGTACAATGGGGAAAAACTAATTGTGTTAGAAGCCACTTACATTATTTAAGAACTATTTTAGTTTCAAATCAAAATTACATAGTTCTGGATCAATAATTCAACCCCAGGATGGTAGAAATTCGGGTGGTAGACCTGTATGATTGAACAAGAACTGACATGTATTTTGGGGGAAAGTGCCTATGACATGAAAAATGGATGCATTTACTTCTCTAAATGAAGATCAGTGGTGAAATGTTTTATCAAAATTTGTTATGGTTCGATCTCGAGACAATAACATTGTTGTTTTGAACTGATGACACCAGTTGTTGGACAAGCAGATTTTCAATTTTTTTAATCTATGCCAATTCTTAACCCTTGGGTGAAAATTAGTAACTATTCTCAAGATGATCTTGGAACACAAAGGCTTTAAATCAAGAGTTTTTGGTGAATGATCAAAATTTCATCTATAGATGTATTGGTTATTACATAATAATAATTATAATATCTAGCGAGCTAATCACCCTTACTTGCAGTCACATGGACTGAATAGCGAAGGACACAGCTCAACAAGGTTGGACTGAAAGCATGTTAAGGCACATATTGCTGCTGCTATATGGCCCATGCGTGACCTCGGAGCACGGCTCCACAGCCAGATAGAATTAGCTGGGTGTCGATTTTGTTGAGGGAGGGAAACGGGAGAGCCCGGAGAAAAACTCTCAAAGTCAGATTGAGATCAACAAATCTCAGCCCACGTGCCGAAACCAGGACTTGTACCCGGGTCCACAGTGGTGGAAGGCCGGAGCGCTAACCGCTCAGCCATCCTGACTCCCCTACAAGATAGTAAAATTGTAGGAATCAATGGGTTAATGAAATAAAGTAAACCCATTTTGAAATAACTAAAGAATATAGTGCAAAAATGATGTAAGTGACTTTTGATGAAGTTTTCAGTTCTCCTTCCAGAATTATTGGGAAAATCTAGCATTACACATCGTTTTTGCACAAGGCCCATCAACTAATCCTCAAAGTAGCAAGACTGTTTTCAGGCTCATAGGGAGGGAAAGGGGTGTGGTGGGTGCACTCGCACCTCACAGGCAGCAAAGGTCCACTTTTTTGATAACCAACTACTTAAAAATAATTAAACAACATCATCCTCTTTGTTTTTCTAAATTGGTTTTGAAGTTCAAAAGTTTGAATAACATCCAAGTTGTTAAGTAAGGTTTTGTCTGCCTGTTTGACAATACTCCAGTTTCGAGTTCGGTTAAAACTGCTGTTCACGAGCACCACGGCTCAAAATTTGACGTGAAATTGAGGTTAAGGCTGTGCACACTGCTGTAACTGCTGTGGCAAGTTACGTACCGAACCAGGGAGAGTTTTAAGACCTTTAAATGTATTGTTAAAATTTTATTGAACTCGTTATTGCTAGTGGCCTTCAGACTGAGTGTGATAAAACCATAGATGACCTCAGAGAGCTTAAGGTTGAAGATTCACCAGCATAAACAGCTGTTTGAGATGAAAAAAGGACGATTTGGTTAGCCTGGTTAGCCTAGTTGGTAAGACAACAGTCTTTCATGCAGGAGGCCCGGGTTCAATTCCCGGTGCCAGACCTTCACTCAGGGTCTTAAAGAAACTGAGGAGAAGGTGCTGCCTTTGCCCTAACATCTGCAAATGGTTAGACCTTCGCGTCTTCTCGGATAAGGACGTTAAACCCTAGGTCTAGTCTCTCAATCTCCTATTGGGGGCCTTAAAAGAACCCATATCACTTGTTGACAAAGAGTAAGGCGATCCCGGTGTTGTGGTTGGTCTCTTCTACTAACTGAGGGCAACTCTTAGGAAAATAGTTGTGAGCTGTGTAAAGCGGACTGTCTAAGACCCACAATACCAGAGTCAACTGTAAACTATTGTTAAGCGCTTTGAGCATGTACCTATGGAAAGGCGCTACATAAATGCTAATTATTATTATTATTATTATTGGTAATACGTTGCCATGCTCTCTTTCAAAGGGCCCAGGAAGAAAATCACCATGAAAACAAAGAAAGCCAAGAAACAGTGCCAGGCCACAGACAACTTAATTTTAAAAAATGTCCGGGGGATGCGTGCCCCCAGTCCCGGCTAGAGTCCAGTGCTTTGAGCACTTGCTTGATCCGTTTCTTGCTTGATCCGTTTCTTGCTTGATCCATTTGGTTGAATCTATGGCTACAAGCCTGGATTTTTTGGCCGTTTGAGTGCCAGCATTGGAAACAACCATATCCAAAGAAAAGAAGTCTACAAAGCGTTCACAGCCCCACTTTACACAAAGGGCTCTTATGGACAGACCTTGAAAATTTTTCACTCTCTTCAAATATTTATCTGGCTGGTATATATAAACAAGAATTCAAGTTTTAGTTTTATGACATTTTTGACCCAAGGAGTCACAGGAGGCAAAAAGACTCAAAGTCCCCTTCGAGCTCTACCACCTGGGGCCTTCGGTTTAGCGTCCTTATCCGAGAAGATGCGATGGTCTAACTGTTTGCAGATGTTAGAGCAAAGGCAGCACCTTCTCCTCAGTTATTTTAAGACCCTGAGTGAAGCTTGGCGCCGGGAATCAAACCCAGGCCTCCCGCAGGACAGACTGGCACCTTACCAACTAAGCTAACCAGACAGTGATTAATACAGTGGAATCCTGGTTTAACGATATGCCAAGGGAGCATCAAAATTATATCATTAAACCGGGATATCGTTATACAGAGATTCCCGGTATAACGATATTGTGGGAAAATTTTTAAAAATATCGTTATACTGGGAAAGTTTTTACTTTTAAAATCAAAGGAACTGTTAAAAGGCAAGGAAGAAAAGGCAGATAAACAATGGTCTAAAGGTAAATCGGTTTAAAACACACCAATCAGCATTCACAGCTGCTGGAGCGTAAGCAAGAACAACAATTGTTGACAGCAGCATTAATGTTTAATAATTAAAGTTTGTTTTGTTATAAAACCAGCATTTTCTGTGGTCTGTCATATTGATTTTATCGTTATACCGGGAAAGATTTTGCTCTCGGGGAACAAAATCCCGATCGTTAAACCTGGAATATCATTAAACCGGGAATATCGTTAAACCGTGGTTCTGCCCCATACATTTTACTATAACTTTTGCCGGGGAAACGAATGTTTATCGTTATACTGGGAATATCATTAAACCAAAGATCATTAAACTGGCATTCCACTGTAGTACTCATATTTATTGTGTCCCAGACACAGAATAAACATTTAGTAAAGTTTTCTCTACTTACAGTCTTGAAGAACATAACTGGCAGGTAATAGTCCATCGGGTCCATATAAACCTGTTACCAAACATTCCATATTAATAGTCTGTCAAGTTTAGGAAATAGATAGTGAAGCTATAAAAGACAAACATTAAAAATCATTGGCAGTTTATTAAGTACAACAAACCTAATTGACGATTTCAAATTTGTATTATTTTAATCAGCTGATTTCCAAGCTTTCATCTCTGTTTTGAAATGTAAAATAAATACAGTTTACATTATGTGTAGGCTTGCCTTGTGGTGTAACCAGTGTTTTAATGACTTTTTTGTACCAAATGCTCTGTTTTACAACAGTAAGGGGGCCTCCTAGAATTGGTTTGGCACCGTTTAACGTCAATTGGATATTAAGTGGAAACACTATCCATTTATTGAAAGAATTGACTAACATGCTTTATAGTTGAATTAGTGTAGTTATTAATAACTATTGTCAAGTTTAATTATTTGAGACTGTCAATTCTGGCCTATTAAGTCAGTGTCAGTGCCTGAGATGGCAATTGTCTTTGTTTATTGCTTACAAAGTAAATTGTATTAGCAAGTTTTAACCTAGACATAAAAAGACCAAAACAGCAAATGGCTGTGTTAGTCAGTGCCAAGTCAATTTTTGGACACCCCCTTAAGTATCAGGTTCATTTGACAAACATCAGATATGAATAGAGGCCTAAAATATTCAAAACCCTGTTGGCTTCACATAATAAATGTTCAACTTGATCAATTTATTGTTAGGGCCATGAACTTTGACCAATCAGTGGCTAAATATTAATCATAAAATTAAGTTGACAGAAACAATAATATTCATGTCGACACAATAACCATCTGATATTTTAATCTTACATTATTTTGAGTTTAACTGGTAGATAAGAATAGCAGATAGCTTGAGAAAAGCCAAAGATTAAAAGGGGATTGCCGAGGCCTACTGCCCGATATAACGACAGCAATTTGTTATCGGCAACCAGCAGCAAAATTTGAAAGGTTGTTATGAACACGAGGTCGGAGTCATGCAATAGCTGACCCTTTCAGCCCGGCCGCACGTTGTCGGTCAACTGCTAAACGGTATTAAAGTAGAGTTAACCACGCTGGTACCTAATAAGTTACTAAAGGAAGGCAACAAGGCTATAGTTGCTTAGAATTTATCATATCGCCACTTAGTCTGTTGTAAGTCTGCTTTTAATAACTGATAACGTGGTTGGAAAGTATTAGTTAGTTAATAGCGGTGAATACAAGTTCTGAGCTCAGAAAACTATATACAACTGAGTTTAAAACAAATGTACTGAGAAATTTGCACTTAAAAACAAGCTTCACAAGAAATGTACCTGGAATCTGGACGTACAAAGATGTGAATGCGAACAGATAAACGGCGGCCATACACCACAAAAAACTTTGTCGAACAACCTGTTGCTGGGTCAGCTTTACGGTCGCCATTGATGTAATTGCACAGGAATTTTAAAAAATATAAATTTCTTGTAAAGAAAAAATGATCACTAATTTTACAAATTCGCTTTTATCAACTTTCTTATCGTTTTAAGTCCTTGATTCTTTAGAATGGCACGTTCAATAATTTAAATCAGCCGCCATATTTACTTTTTTTATCCAAACTATGAGCCCACGGAACTAAGAGCTAATACAGCGGGATTTATGAATCCGCAAACATTTGGGTCAGTGGGTGCCGCTATGCGCAGTAGAGTGCAAAACAGAAAATGGCGGGATTTTCGTTGTTGAGATCAAGGATGAGTTAGGTTTTTTTCAATTTTATCTCGCATTTTTTTAATTTTAAATTGCTGCAATATGCCTTCTCAATCGTCGGGCCTCAACTACAGCGATAATATGGCAAGATTTAGCCACTTGCTCCAACCGATTCGAGATCTCACTAAAAACTGGGATATCGACGTGGCTTCGCAATTGGAGGAATATCTTGGAGAGGTAGGAGATGATAAAAAATTTTTATAGTAATCTCAGTGTAGATACGTGATTGCATAGCACAGATTAGATTATCCGGCAAAGAATATTTTTAGACATGTCGGTGAAAAACTTTCTTCGAAGATCGAAAGTGTAGTTCACAATCTTTTGACTTAATCCCGAACGGTTTCATGATCAAACGGCGTGTGATGCAGTCGTGGTGCTTAGCTCATCTAACTTGGAAATTCCGACTTTAGTTGGGCGTTTGAAACCAAACCGCGGTTTGTATCAGATGCCGTGCTTAACTCGTGCCAGAGTCAAGCTAGCTAAGCACGACTGTAGGACGGCGTCTGGAACCGGCCTTAGACACCGACTAAACTCAGTCATACGTACAAACAAGTTCAAAAAAACATAAACTAAAATGGATGGGAACAAATTGTTCAGAACATCGAAGAGCTGTTAGAGGTATCTGATTGATGATAACTAGATAACCATTGTGTATTGCTTTACAATTAAATGGCTTCTGCTTTTAGCTTCACCTGTTAACATCAGTTTTCATTGTGGAATCTGAAGAAAAAGTGCAACGAGTAGTTTTTCATAATCTAAATGGAATTGTTTTTGAAGAGTGGCTCTCTCTCACCAACAGATTGAGAGAATTCAGATATCTTTTGATGGTGGCCGAACATCAATGAATTTTGCAGAAGCAGCCTTGCTTATTCAAGGTTCAGCCTGCGTTTACAGCAAAAAGGTAACTTGCCCCCTATCACACAATCAAGAAGATAATACACTTTATTATTTAGATACTGATGAAACACCAGTCCTGATTTTTCCTTTTACTAAAAAAACACATCTTTACCACACACAGTGAAGATATTGTCTTATATTTCGTGTGAGGATATTGGTGTTGCCATGGTCACTGATGATTAGCCAGGAGAGCTTCTCAGGCATGTGGCTGGTTCTTTTAATATAACAACGCTTTGTATAAGAATTTCATCAGGATCAATAAATAAGACAAAACATAACATGGGCACGCAGGGATACAAATTTTATCTTTTCGTGCTGCACATGTTTCTCATTTGATCGCTTTATAAACCACATAATTATCGCTTCAGGATCTATAAAATAAACAAGACTTTACATGGCAACGCAAAGATACAATTAATTTATCTTTTCGTTCTGAATGTGTTTCTCATTTGATTGCTTCATGTACTCGTGAGAGATACTTTCAGCAGTCAAAGATATAATTTGTTTCCCTGGTCGGCCATGTACTATATCTGGCATATGTATTGATCAGTTCGAAACTTCAGCACCTCCCTCCCACTTGGAAATATC
Source organism: Hydrozoanthus tunicans (assembly GCA_026413305.1). Taxonomy (NCBI): domain Eukaryota; kingdom Metazoa; phylum Cnidaria; class Anthozoa; order Zoantharia; family Hydrozoanthidae; genus Hydrozoanthus; species Hydrozoanthus tunicans. The sequence continues at coordinate 11,348 of JAOBAT010083086.1, forward strand.
CACCATTCGAACTTTTGAAATCACAGATCACTGTTGGTCATAAAGGTGTTACCTAAAGGGAAATTTACAGGTTTTGTTGAATATTTTATTGTTTATGTAGATGTTGGAATATTTGCAGGTAGGTTTTATAATCAAAATGTTAGTAAAGCTAAAACCTTGAAAGTAAAAGCCAAATCAGAAATGCAAAATTATGCCATCCTTTTGAACCTTTATTTTGGTTCTTCATCAGGGCAACTAAAACCCGGAAAAAAGTTAAAGCCTAAAGACACTTAAAGTGTGTATGAAGTGAAAAATTTTATTTCTTCAGTGGATAGACCTTGCTAAAGGAGAAACAGTAGTGAAAAAATTTTGCTAAAATCTTTCCTTGTTCTTTAGATATTAATGTTTAAAATTTTCATCTCATGAGTGGTTACAACAAATTTGCATTTTTTCAAAATCTGCTGTCAATCTGTAACACTTGGGTGTATTTTAGCTAAAGTTGGATTATTGATGTATCCGAGGCAGATGGATCATCAATCCAAGTCTGGCTCAAACCTACCGAAATTTTACAGATTGGCAGCAAATTTTAGAAAAATGCAAATTTGTCAGAACCACTCGTGACATGATCAGATGCAATTTTTAAATGCTGATATCTCGAGTACCAGGATTGATTTTGGCAATAAACTTTTCACCATTATTCCTCATTTAGCAAGGTGTATCCACTGAAGTAATTAAAGTTTTCACTTCATATGTGCTTTAATATGATCATAATATAAGAAAACTAGCAGATTTTAATTTAAAATGCTTGGCCCTCATCCTCCCTTTGGTCAATTACATGTATTGGAATTCCTAGCCCCTTCCCCCCAGACACCTCCTAAAATTTGTCAAAGCTGTCAAATCCCGGGGGGGGGGTCAAATTGATCGAAATAACAGCTAATATTTTATGTTCAACTTGATACTGTATGACACTTTTTATGCTATTTCACTGGAAGCTTATATCTTGGGTTATAATTCATTTGCTTTTAAAAGGCCCATGATGCCCCATTTCTGTAATTGAACAAAACAGGAAATCAGTCAAAACCCAGAGTTGTAACACCTCTTTGTAAAGTCTCTTAATATTTTCAACCCTGACAAAATAAACAATTCCAAGAAAAGTCTCAAAGTAAGTGTTTTGAATACTGTCATCGAAGCTCGTACAGTAGGTCTTTGATCCTTTGTACCTTCTCAAGAATTTGTATTCTAGCTATAATAGTTTACTTTCTTACTCTTCAAGAAATGTTATGTACTGTTTTTTTAGGTGGAGTATTTGTACACATTGGTTTACCAAACTCTGGATTTGATTTCAAGTAAAAAGTAAGTTAAAAATTTTAATTTTATATTAAAAATTATTCCTTAATGATATACTCACAACCTATTAGTTTTTAGTTTATCTTTAATATTTTGTTGGCTGCGCTGTAAGTGTCAGAGCGGTTAGTGTGTTGGACTTGTAATCCTAGGGACTCACGAGATTTCTTTCTTTCTCAATTGTGTGGAGGGAAAGAAGAAGAACCTTTAAGACGTTGGGAAACAACCTGATTTCTATGCTCAAACCATTTTACAAATGCACACTCTGTTAGCGGTTAACTCGTGCTAGAAAATGGGCCTGAGGGTATATTTTGGAATGGCTCGTTTTGCAGAATAAAAGAAACATTGAAGCAAACAAATAAAAAACTAAGTGGTGTTTCCAAAGATAAAGCTCGAACAAGCTACTTGACAAATATTTAGCCCAGTAAACCTCTTTATGGTGTCTAGTTGATACTATTCAACGCTTTTAATTTTGTAAAATAATTATGATAATAATAGGGTAAACAAAATTTTAATTTAGTTTTTAAAACTGCTGTAATTATAATAAATGACACCAGTTTATTGATATCATTAATAAATTGTTCTTATTAGAGTATTATTGCTGGATTTTAATTTATTGTCCATGCTGTGTTGTCAGACGTCTTCAGCAAGCTTCCTCAGTCGATAATCAGGGAAAAGATAAAGACACAACGTTCAAAGACCAGGAAGAGGAGGTTGAGTGTTCAGATTTTATTTTAAATGAATGCAATAAAATATATTTCATTGTTATGCTAAAAATGTTGATTACAATGGTAATAAAGACATTGAACTAGAGTCTAACACCCTTTGAGTTTGGAGGTATATTATAAACACGACATTCATGTATAGATTGAGGCCATACAATTAAAACAGGGTATAATCTATATTTCACTGATCTACATCAACAAAGATTCCTATAAACCCACACAAAGGAAAGAGAAAAACTCTCTGATCTCTGTGGGATTTGAACCCACGGCCTACGAAACTGATCTACATTGCTCTAACCAACTAAGCTACGGGGTCAGCTTGGAGTTGAGAGAAACATTGATTATGTGTATTTTTTAAGTATTATTACTGAGTCTTGCTTATGTATGTGTATTACTACAGTATCAAATTGAACGGAATGGATTATTTTCTGTAGTTTTTTAAAAGTTTAGTTAATTATTCTTCCATGGGACAAACTTGGATATTATTAAATTTCTTTACAGTTCCTGCCTCTAGATGATATCGAAGAAGCAAAAAACATTGATCTGAAGGAGGACGAGAACGTTAGTACTGAGGTACAGTCATGTAACAACAATACTGGACAGAACATTTATGTAAATATTTTGTCAACCATTCTGCTGTTTATGGCAGAACCACTAGAGGATCTAGAACCCTAGACATTCCATGCTGCAGACCGTCAACGGGGCAGAGAGCTTTTAGTTATCGGGTGTCAGCGAATGGAATAAGCTGGGAAAAGACCTTCAATGATGTAAAGACATCAATAGTTTTAAGCGTGGCCTTTTTAAGAAAATTTTTAGCAGAGAGTGACTGATTTATAATTGTTTTATTTTTCAAATTTTATTTTAATTTTATTTTTATCTATTTACTTGATTTTAACACATTAGATAGGTCGATAGTATTTTGTGACTGAAAAGCCTTTGTAAAGGAGTCCCAATAAAGTTTGTATTGTATTGTAACAGGATGCCTGTGGAGCCCTAAAAGTTTTGAAAAAAATTATTTTTAATTTTGTGTTTTAAGGCCTTGAAATAGTCAATTCATGTACTTGTTTTATGCAGTTAAACCCCCTTACAAATTAAACAAAAAATCTATGGAAGAAAGGAAATGTTGTGAAAAGTTTTTTTATTCCCATGGGAATTGAATCCCTTTGAATCGATCTTTGATGTTTCAACCCTGCTAAGCTACAGTATGCACATGAACTCACTGTGTGAGTTTCACACTAACTTAGTAAGAATGACTTCTAAGGTCACCTAACTTTCTGTATACATAATTTATATTTATTTTACCTAATATATATATATACTTCTTTTTATTTTATTTTTAGCTGTCCTGTAGACAATAACTGCTTTTTAGATATATCAGTTTTCAACTACAGTATGTGATCAAAAATGGAAGATCTTAAACTGGTAACATAATAATTTATTTGTTTTAAGTTTAAATGATGTTAAATAGAGAGATTTAAATGACAATATTAAATGCAAATTTATCATTAATTGTTTTATAGTTCTTATCTTAATTTAAAATATTTATATTACAAAATGTTTTATTAGTTCTCACAGATCATCCCAAGAACTCCAATGGCTCTCATTAAACTGGCAGATAAAGATAAAGAGGACATGTTACTCAGGTATCATGTAAATTATTTTCAATTAAGTTACCTTTCATGCATATTCATTATTTTTTTCTCAAAAAGATTATTAAAAATAGTTGTTTTCTTAATAGTCGCACAGGAGAAGTTCTTGGAAGTCGGCAAGATTTCAAGGTAAGCTTGAGAAAATTAAACGAAGTTTAACAATGAATGTTGCACACAAGTTATGATGTGTATGCTGGCTATATATATCAGGGGTCAGTAGCATTTTAATTTTTAATTCAAGATGCTTACCTTATACTATATTTATTGGATAACTAAATCCTTATCAAAAATCTTTCTTCTACCATTGACTCAATTTAGATGAACACATGCACAGTCCACTCGTCTGGCGCTCTACTGCTGGATCTGTCACATCTGTCACTCTTGGACAATTCATTCAAAAGGCTACCTACATCAACGCCACAAGTGAATGGCACTTTGGAGGCACAGACAGGTAAATGGCAACAAAATTGTTTGATTCTTACTAAGGGGGAACTTGTGCCTTTCTTGTGTTGACTATTTGACAGGAAAAAAAGTTGAAACTGTATAAATTATATTTAAATATTTGTTGCTATTTAGTTAAAGATCATGATTATGTCACAAATTTTCTTTTGAAGGAATCTTTGAGTTTTTAGAAAAAAAATTACTTGGCTTTTAAAACTTATACATTAGTGCAGGTTATCTGTCAACTTTTGTTTCACTTAGACATGAAAATGTTTAACTAGGGTGTGAAGGTTACTTGACATATGATTATACTGTACATAAGGGTGTTTTAAAAGAGTAGACTGTAAAAAATAACAATTCTTGAGGTCAATTAGTAGAAGTCTAAGACAAATGAAGAGATTTAGATTCAAAAAAATAATTTTAGAAATTCTTCATTTTTTTTGCATCTACATTATCTCTAATTTAAAAAAAAATTCTGTTGGTTTTTTTCTTTAAAAAAAGGTCTTTAAGCAACTGAAAATGAGCTGAAAAGATGGCAGAAATGTACAGATGTTTGGTCTTTATCAATTCAATTGGTCTATAGTTAAAAACTATTTCAGAAGGGGAGGTGAAAATGGATAGTGGTTGCTTTGGAAAATACTAAGGTAGGAAAGCTAGGTTATAGGACCCTGAGGCCCTACAGCATAACCTGGGAAGGCAGAAGGCCAGACTGTGTACAGATATTGAGCAAAGGCAGCATCTTCTCCTACGTTATTAATTTTTAAGACCCTGAGTGAAAGCCACCTGGGCCTCTGGGGCATTACCAACTGGGTTAATTGTGGCGACCATTCATAACAGTACTTGAAAGAAAGACTGACTGCTTACAAAACTAGACTGGTAAAGGTCAATAACATACACAAGATGAACTTATTATTTTAACAGTGTTTTAAAATAGTATTTATACAGTACTTAATTATTATAATTTTATATAGTTATTATAATAATGTTATAATATTATTACTAATTAACCTTCTCTGACTTATTTTAGTTTGTTCCCAGACTGCAATGAACAATTTACAGGAGCTATCTTCAGCACAAGGTTGGTTTGAAAATTTAATTAGATTAACGATAATTTACTTATGGAACAGGCTAGCCTGGTCGAGCAGGTTGAAAAACACAACCTTAGCTCAGCATTACATGAATACAGCCGGGACAAAAATGAATATTGGAAAAATTTCGTCAGGTGCTCATTGGCAGGCCAGGCAGGTTATGCAGTTATATGAAAAAATTTAAGCTCAGTTAACCTGGCTGAAAATTTTCTATGTAATCACTAGTCTATTTTTAGAGTTACTATTGAAAGCTGGGATCTGGGTAAAAAAACTTAGTCCATTCAACCAGGTTAGCCCTTCCATATAATCGGGGCCTAAGTGTTATAATACTGCTTAATTTTTGTAGCTACTGCGCATGTGCGACAGTAGCTACAATGATATTGTTTTGATGGATAGAGTCAATTTTAGGTTGGTACGCCGTGTAAGACCGCACGAATTTTCCCAAGATTTTCTCCCACTGTAACTTGTAACCACAAGACTTAGTCGCACAAAGACTCCCAAGAATTTTTCTCACTGCTTGATGAGAAAACAATGCCACATGTGTTTATGTTATTGTTAGCCGCATCTACGGCTGCAGTTACACAAGGAGTTATCTCTTGATGAGAAAACAACGCCCCATGTTTATGTTATTGTTAGCCACATCTAAGCTCGCTAAGAAAAATCCATTGAAAATAAATTTCGAAAAGATATTGTCAAGTCATACAAACCTATTGTTTGGGCCGAGCACCGACCAATTTCCATGTTGCAGAATGTCATTTGTTGAATAACCAATTATCAGAAAAATAGGGCTAGTCATTCAATGTACGAATCTTATGAAATCAGTAACTAAACAGTCAGTGGTATGGGTGCGTTGTCCTTACGACAACCTTTTCTAATATAGCTGTACATACTAAACAGCAACGTATTCACATACCTATGGAAACAAGAACGCAGTAGCTACACGCACGCATTGCGGGCCTATTTTTAGTTATTGTTTTGTGGGTGGCCATTTGAATAAACTACCTAGACAGCGTTTGATCACGTCTAGTTTAATAGTTACCAACAGCAACCTCAAAAGTGCATAGTTGCATGTTATTATATCAAGTGACACACTGACACTGAGAAAAATGAGTGCAGTGCTCTCTCATAGTGCTAGAAATTAAACTAAATACAGCTTTGAAATGTAAATTAGTAACAAAGATTTTGTTTTTGAATAAATAATATGCACATGTTATGGTTCGATTGATTATAATGTACAAAATCTTAAAACTCTCAGATGGTGTTGCAACTGACTTAAATGATGATGATGATGATGATGGTGGTGCAGAACCAATGATTCCAGATGATGGACATGAATTTGATGATGATCAAGTCCCTCCACCGCAGGATATTTGCTCTGAGCAGGTAGAAACAAAACAAAATAGTTAGAAGCATAATAAAATGAAAATATGGAAAATAATGTTAATAAAGTACAGTACTTGTTAAGTACTATGTTCTGTTCTTACTGTGCTGTAAGAAATTCCTTTAAGTTCCAATATAGATCTTTTTTAAAATTTTTAGATTAAAGGTAGAACTACCCTTTAGTAATAGTGAAGTTCGAAAATACAGTAAAACATTTTCTCGCTGTTCTTTTTACATTTTTTAGGCTTAAAATGTGAAGTGCTAACAAAGCAATTTCAAAAAAATTGTTTTATGGCTATAATCAATAATTAGAAATCACACTGTTCTAACTTTAACCAATGAATTATTCCCTTGAGGTTGTTCCAAAACTTTTTTAAATTCGTTTTTAGTAAAAACGAAAATTTTAAAACAAAATCAACACAACTCACTGCTGCTACATCACAGGTTACCAGTCCCCCGCCTGCCAATCAAAATTTAAATTCCCATCCCTTTGTTTAAAAAGTCAGTAGTTAGACGCAGAAACATTATTCAGTTATTAGAATTCTGAGTTCATAGATGACAACAGTTTTATTTGAAAACTAAATATAGCTTTGGTAGGGACATTAACACTGATTGTTTACAAATTCCTTAGGTTGAAGATGAAGGTCGAATGGCACTCAGGAGGCATGCTGAACCTGTGCAACCCATAGTCATTGGACAGCCAGTAAGTAAAAAAAGGTTTCAATGATATGGAGACAGTCAGTAAAATGGCACTGAGGCCTCACAGGTCATTAGAAATTAAGCCTGTATTGGACTCTAAAATAGTTTGAGCCTGAGTGTTAGCAGCCATGGACAGCTGTTTTGGCCTTGTTGGGTGTCACGGGTAGAAGGAACTAAAGCCCATACTGAACCCTAAATATAGTTTGAGCCTAAGTGTTAGCAGCCGTAGACAGCTGTTTGGGCTTTGTTGGGTGTCTCGGGTCAGAAGGAACTAAAGCCCATACTGAACCCTAAATATAGTTTGAGCCTAAGTGTTAGCAGCCGTAGACAGCTGTTTGGGCTTTGTTGGGTGTCACGGATCAGAAGGAACTAAGC
>JAOBAT010083097.1:0-19025 GCA_026413305.1 Hydrozoanthus tunicans
GTGGGGGGAGGGGGTGCTTCCGACGGCCCTGTTATTACATTTGTTGTTAACTTTATTACATTTGTGGGTGACATATCCTCTACTCTAGTAAATAGCACGGTAAAAAACTGCTCTTTCAAAAGTATCGAATTATATACTAATAGAAATGAACTCACACCTTGTTATTCTACTAGTTATGTTGGATTTGAGACGGGGAAGGGGGGACACTCCTTTTACTGCCATCTGAAAGCAAATCTACTGTGTTTGGTCGCCAGTACCCTTTTCCGGTTGAATGGAGACGTTTTTGCATATAGACTTCATACATGTCCAACTGAGACGAGACGACTTTAGCAAAGACGACTCATCTCAAACGAAAGCTGGCAGAGCAGTCGACATACACTGGGAAGTCAATCAGTAGCTGAGATGTAGTTTTCATAAAGGAGAAGTGTGCCATCAAACATTGACGGGTTGTCACGACTCGGCGACTGCAACCAGGACATTAACTACAGCCGGAAGTTTGTTCGTGATTGACAGCCTATTATAATCGGAAGTATGAAAAAACTTACGTGATTAGTTTTTTGCTATTATGGATCCTGCAAAACGAGTCGACTCGGTTAACCAACATTTCATCCCCTCGCCCTCTGAGGCATATATCAAATTATTTCTATCTGTCTGGCAACATGCTCGACTTTGCTATGACGGGTCGGGACGAGTCGTTGTAGAGTATTTTATATACTATCAACGACCTGATTAATTTGTAGAAGAACTCATCTTATTTCGTGTGTATTGAATAGGCCTCTTAGAATTGATAGAAGCAGAGTTGTAAATTAACCTTTAAGGTATCAGAATCGAATGGTTTAATGACGCCAAAACTTCGAATTTCTTTATATAAACCAAACATGTTCTGTAGAGATTATTAGAGTAACTGTGAAAACACGTTCGAATAACGATCTTTGGTTTTTAAGTTATGGGGATTAATAAATTTTGCCTTGAAGTTGCAATGTTTACTTTCGTTTCCGAACTACTTGAAGTCTGCTGATATGGTGATGACAGTTTCCTTTCACACATTCTCTCGACGGGGGGGAAGAGGAAAGGGCCTTGGGAACGAGGTTGGCGTTAAAATGTGACACGTCATAAAACAAAAAATGGCCAAAGAAGCATACCGTTAGGGAATACATACATTCGCATATTATGTGAATATTTCACTATATAGATACAAAAATATTATGTGAATTTACCAAGATGCTTAAAAAAAAAACAACAATTTTTTTATTTATAATACAGACGGAGCTCTCCTCGCCGTTATTCGGCCAAATTTACTGGTTCTTATAAGAAAAGAGCGTTTAAATACACTTACACGTTTGGCTAAAAAAGGTTTCCAAGTTGTGCAGTTAAATTTGACAAAGGTTGGTTACGGCAAACAAACTACAAGAGTTTCTGTATCTCAGAAAAATACACTTAGACAACCTTTAATTTATTTAGACAAGAATAGAAAAAAAGCAAATTCGGTTCCGTTGCTGTTTAAAAGACTTCTGACTCCCGAACTCGATCCCTTTTTTATCGTGCAGCCCTCTTTAACCCAACCGAGATAAAAATATATAAAAAATATAATTGGGAGACTCTTTTTATCAAGACAGTGTTTTTGTATGGCAAACGGGAGGGTTACCGTCGATCATAAGCGCTCTTGTATTGGATTCTTTTGATCGAATGACAATTATGACACTTGGTCAGTTTTCTTCCGTTTATATTAGTATACGAATTTCCGCAAAAACTGCATAAAGAAAGCGGTTTGCGGTATCAGTTTAAATGTTTTTTTGAGGAAGAATTAAAACGTAAGCTTTTGACTGTCTTTATACAAAAATCAAGCACACAGCGCATGAACTGGCGAGGACACGTGACTTTTGTTCATTCCAGCTAAGAACTGTATATTATTGTTCATAAATTTCTTTTTAATTTTTATTGTTATCTATGAAATTATTTTTAAAACCCGGTTCTTGTGTGGTGGCAATCCCGGCAATTGTCTGTACTGTGTGAAATTTCAACAAAAACAGTCCCTTGAGAGAAAACAGTTCTTTCGAACAATTTAACTAGAATCATTATGAACGGTTTGTTTGTTTCAAAGATAAGCCCATATTTGCACGATAATAAAACGAACACGTTTGTGTTTACTTTTTTTTTCAAACCACTTTAGAGCTAAAAAGAAAGTGGACTGCTTCTCCTGTGCAAAAAAAAAGATTATAATCAATACCGATTCATTATAAAGGAAAAGTCAAGATAATTCTTTCGCTTAGAGAAGGAACAAAGGAAAACTAGTTGAAGGCAACTGAACATTTTATCTCTGGGTTGGCGTCTCAATGTGATTAAGTTTTATAAAGTTGCTATGGAGACCATGTCAAGTCAACTGCTCTGAAGAAAAAGAAGAATGTAAATTAATTGGCGAACTTATTACAGAAGTTACTCACCACCTATAACGAATTTGTTGGAAAAGGCAGAACTAGGAAGGTAAGTGTTTGGTGTTGTCGGAACATGCATTGAATGTTAAAGATGGATTGATAATCAAACCGGTTTTGTTTGTTTTCTGATGGAGGCGAACTAAACGTGGTTGAGAAGCTGTTTAGCGGCGTCCTACCTCCACTCAAACAGAAATAAGTTATTAATTGTTCTGTTTACTTTACTTTACAGAGTGATGCAAATCAATATCTGAAGTGCAACTTTGAAAACTTATAAAACTAAGGTTAAATTATTGTACAACAGAAAACCCTCGTTTGTAAAGCTGCTTTATTCAAAACTTCTTGTAACTTATGAAGAAAACACAAACTAACATTGATCTGGTTAATAGTATTGACCAGGTAGGTACGACGGTAAAGCACGACAAAAATGAGACACTTTAAGACATTTGTTTGGGTATAAAAGTTTTTTAAGTTTTGTTGCAGACTTGTTACATCAACATAACAGCCTCATTGCTCTTTTTGTCCAGACCGCTTGTACTTTCGCAAACATTGCTGTTGATCCAGCATTGAACTGCTAACTGGCTTTACCAATGCCTTATCAGAAATCCCGGTTTCTTCCTCCTTTAGGTAAGCAAATTAAGTACACAACTCTTTCTTCTCTCTGTAAAGATGCTTTTTAGTAAAGTAAATGCCTTTGGGCTGTTTTACCGATGTTTTTGTCAAATCATTTAATTTTGTGTCCGCATGATGGATTTGTCAAGTACACAAGTGAAAAGGGGCAATATATAATCGAAACTGTGTTAGTTCATTAAAGTTTTGAAATTGCGTTTTATTGAATATGACAGAAGAAAATTTGAAAAAAAGCAGTGAAACAGTTTCGCGTGAAAAGAAAAAAAGAAAACATGTGTTTTTTTCGTACACAAATCAAAAACGTTAGGGAATGCAAGTCTTTCGCTATCCACGTGACAAGGACTGCTGTGATACTGTAGAACAATAAAAAAAGTTAATAGTCTCCCTCCTCTTCTCTGAACAATACACTTCCTCACTTGTGTCATATTATGCTGTTGCTGCAATGACACAGCCGGCTAAAAAGTTACCTACAGTGGTTGACTTGCCTGGCAATGCAGGTGGCCAGTATGTTAGAGAAACAACGTAAAGGCTTTACTTGTTAGCACACTGGAAGCTGATATGCATGGTATTGATAATTAAAAACTCGTGTTCAAGCTTGTAAATGATTGCCTTTTTCATATTAAAACAGCTACACCAGTTATTTCAACCTACCAGAAGGATTACCACGTCCAAGATTCGAAACCAGTGAAGTCGTACAGGTCCAGAGTTCTGACTAATCTGCGTACGTGAGTTAAATGTTAACACTAAATGCCCTGTGCAGGGGGAGGGGGTACTGCCTATACTGGGGCGGTAGGTATGACCATAGTACTTTTTAGGGAGTCCAGGTCTATATTAGGGGCAATTAAAGGAGAACTTGTGTTAAACCTAGTATTGTTTATATGGTATTTTGGGGAGTTTTCCGACGGTTAACCCTACCCTTTTTGCACCCCCAAGTCAAGTACGCCCTCCCCTGGACTAACTTTTAAACATATTTGTAAAACAAAAAATTCTACAAGCTTTAAAGTTGTACACTTGATTTCATACTTGCGTTTGCAAATTTGAAGCAAGTTTTATTTTGTGACATAGCTACACTGCTTGTTTCATAAGTTTTATCGATAATCAGCTTCCCATTTTGTCACTGAGAAATTACCTGCTTGTAGATTTGTAATGCTGTGCCTGGCTTTCAGGATTATTGTCGGTATAATGGAATTTGTTGGTAGCAAGCTTAAGGTTTATACTGTCAACCACAAAAGCTGATGGATACTATGCTGTGATACTATGAAGATTCCGGGGGGGGGAGGAGGGGGGTTACTTCGGGGTAAGGGATAACCGTCGGAAATATCCAAAAAATACCCTAAAAATACCAAAGGATAAAAAATTTTCACCCTGAAAAACATCTCTCGGTTTTAAAATTACTTTAAAAAATACCAATTGAAAGCTGAAATTTTCCCTGGGCACGTAGCTAGCTGATCGCCAAAGGACATTTGTTTTGACCTCTTATCAGTACGCACGGTTTGCTAAAACACGGGATTACCAGCGATCCAATAGGTTGGCGTTTTTCAACCCTAAAATCCTAGGCTCTTGGTTTAACACAAGATTTCTTTTAAAAACCCCTCCCCCCGAGCAAACATTACATCATAACTTTTGGAAATGAAAAATAGCAGCTGTTGTCAAGATTTTTTCCCATAATTGTTGCAATACGGCTATCAGTGCGCGTATTCAGAATTAGGAAGAGAAAGAAACGAGAACGTCGTATCCGTTTTGAGGTACTTTGATTTCATTACCTGATTTGGAGCACATTAAAGCAGGTGCGTTATGTTCTAAACAAAACATGAATTATAAGCTGCTGCAATGGCTACTGGGGCCAGTGTTAAATCAGCTGAAGGACTATAAATTATGGAGTTGACGCGAAGCTCACTGGTTAAACAAACTGTACATTGTTTTCTTTTTTGCTTAAACCAATTTTATTTGAATATGATTTCAAAACCGGTTTTATGTACTACGTTCATTTTGTTCTTAAATTTGTTTCAACAGCTCCAGTCAACTACTCAAAGCACAGACACGAACTGGTGTCACACTATAAAACCAGTTATGAACAGATACCGGGCTTTCCCGCTCCTTGTGCAAAGTACGTTCTCTCTTGCTTAATATAGTATGATTATCACTACATTCAATATGAGTTCAGCGCAGTTTTCGCTCGGAATAGTTCACGAGCTTAATAATTTGACGACGGTTCTTTGTTTCGTGTCGCGATTGAGACTACGTCCGAAAAAAAACGTCTAACGAATGTCGGATGGACGTGTTCAGTATGGCGAAAGTGAGTCATATAAAACTTTTTAAAACTCAAATTTTTGCAATAAGATTGATTTAACAGATGTGTAAAAAGTTGTGATAAATAATCAATATCTAGTTCTTTTGCACACGAAATTTGACAAATCAGCCAAACAGTAAAATGTTTTTCACTGTTTGATTTAATACGTCCTACACCCTTTTTTTTTATAAGAACCAGTAAATTTTTTCGAGGCTCATTGTTCTTAATTTTCGGCGATTTGAGCCTCAAATTGAGTTTAAATTGTTCTTATTCTCAAATGTGGTTCAAATCGAACAAAAACTAAAACGAAGGTACTGCAATACATGTATTGGAAAAACAAATTGTAAGGACTAACTTCGGGGCAAGTATACGTACGTGTACTGCAAATATATTGAAGCAATGGTCAACTGATTAAAAGAGAGAAACTGCAAACCATTTCTGTATTGCTATAAGTTAAATGTCGAAGCTCGGTGAAGTTTCAAAATAGCTATCGAGCCCGAGCCTCAGCCTGTTCTTAAATTGTTCTTAAATTTTGGCCAATCTGAGCTTTGTTTTTCTTACAAAGTTGTTCTTATGAAAAAACCTGTATCTACTTTCAAAAAGTGATTTCAGTGCATATATTTTTGCTGCCAGAAAGCTATGGACTACGTGGAGCCCGTTGTTCTTACAGGAACCCTTTTTTACGCGAACATCAGGGTGAAAATCGGCCAAAATTTAAGAACATGCTCAGAACAAGTTACACACCCGAGCCGGGCTGTCAAGGAATGGCCGAGTAATTGATTTCGTTACATTACAGATCTTTCCAATCCTCGTTGTTCTCCGGCGTCAAATAATATTTGTTCTTATAAAAAAATCGTACATCAAATAAATATGATTATATCAGGAACAATTTAAGAACATTTGAGGCTGAAATCCCAAAAATATTTAAGAAGGTTTAACCTCGGCTCAAAAATATAAGACGTGTAAAGTAATTAGGACGGAGTTAAAATGGGAATCTGCTGTAAAGGAAATTATGTGAAACAAAAAAATCACGTATTACTGAGCTGCTTTTTTACAGACCTCCGCCTTACAAGTACCCATCGCTGGACCCAATCGAAGTGTCAACATATCAAGCAGACTTTGTTGAAATGACGCGGTGTCGAACCCCACAACTACCGACTTCACCTGGACGGAAAAACAACCCGCATCCAAGTACAATGGCCAACGTATTTAACTTCCCTCAAAGAGTGAGTCTTGTACTTTTGTTAGTTCAAAACGTTTTTGAGGTGGTAACTGAACACATACAGCTCGTGTTCGTTTTGTTCAATTGTTTAGTTCTCCTTTCTTGTTAATGTTTTAGGGTTACTGGGTGTGGCCCCATCGACTCAACCCCAAGTGGACAGACTTTTCATCGCATGAAAAGCATGGCAGCAACAAGTAGAGCCAATATATAGCTTGGGCTGACACCCAAGTTACTTGGCAAGTGGATTAGCAATAGCATTTAAGCTTTAGAGAAACATTTTGTAGAGTAAATTTCCTATTCATTAACAAAACAGAAGAATTGCTGTTACTTGTAGCAAGAAAAAGGAAACGTTGAAAAAGACAGTAAAATCCCTCTATTAGGATTAATCAACCAATACCATCAAGAGTATACCTTGGATTTCGCTTTTTTAACTATGGGGTACTACTCGCCTTGTGCAGACTTTTTCTTTTACTTTCCAAATATTTGAATTCCTGTTCATCAAAATGGTTTGAATTTATGAATTAAAAGTGTGTGGCTAAAAATAGAAAGTGAGGCTTCCAACTTCATTGGGGAGATCTAAGATATATCTTGCATCCGTAACATTAACGAGAAGAACGCTTAACTACAATTCACGGCCTCTCATCCTCTAAGGTTGGGTGCAGATAGCACCATGGAGATCTCCCTGGTGAAAGCAGTTAAAACTTCTGGATTCAAATGGTTAGATATCAACCTATCATTTTATACTTTTTACAGTATATGATAACAAAAGCTCTGTAAATAGCCTTTGGAAGTGTTGTCAAGAAATAGAAAGTTATGACGTCTGTAAAATTATCGAGGTGGTATTTCTCGTTCTACGCGAACACTGTCAAACATAGACCTGTGACTTAAGATGACACGAAACGTAAGACGAACTTAATACCTGACAACTGAATTCCCCCATCCAAAACCCCACCTCCATCCCCTAGACCTGCTATTAACCTCATAAACTGCACGGGTTAACTCAAATATGACACTAAGTAGTTTGCTCCAACCATGTAACAAACAAATTAAAAGATCATCAACCTGACATTAGTCTTCAAACGCGTAGAACGAAGGGTGTAAAGGTGTTTTGCAATTGTTTTCGAAAGACTTAAAACCAAGCATACATACATACATCCGTACATAAAGTACATACATATATACTTTATTGAACACTCCCCTGTGGGCTTAATTTTCAGTAATCAATTGCACCACAACAACCTGTGACAACTTTTTTTCTTTTTACTCCCAACAGTGTTTCTTACATCTTTGCTGTTGATTACCGAAGACTTGGTAGCTTTATACAAAGTGTGATTTTTAAAGAACAGATCAAAATTAGTCGTTCAGTTCAGTTACTCTTTTTTGAAAGAGTACTAGAGAAATACTTTTATCTAAAAGGTGCTTAAATCTGTGATCCCATTTGTTTGCTAAGCTTTAGCAATTACCTTCTTCTTTGCAAGCAATCTCTGGGCTATGTATCAACTCTTCTGTACTTCGAGAAAAGTCTTCAACCTGGAAAAGATACAGTAAACAAATCATAAAAATCCTTCACTAAATAAATTTTACACGCTTTCCAAAGCTAGCCGTCCGGTTCGGGGTTCAGCATTTACTTACTGGTTGTATACTCTCACCAGATGGTCGTCGCCGATTGAATGTCGATTGGCTTGGCTCAGTAATAAATTGCTGTATAGCGTTTCTCTTACCACCTGTACGGTCGAATGTCGGCCCTTTGCCAAAAGCAAGTGTCCTCCAGAAAAAGCACGACAACGCAACGAGAAATAGCAAAATCATAGTATTCCTTGCCAAGAACGCCATTTTCCAACCGCTTAGTATACGCCGACTATCGATTTCAGTGGAACGATAGAGGCGTTTGTTGAGTTAATGAAAGCTAGGAAACTATTTGTTTATATATAACTGCAGTGTCTTCAAGTACCGCCTTTGTAGTACACGATATACCTTTTTAGGAATGGCAAACTCTTTTCTTACCGAACTGTAGAACTTCTAGGACCTTCGCCCGAACTATTATAAGAGCAATTAGTGTCCTCAAAAAAACAAATGGTTCATTTGCACTATTTTGAGAAACCGAAGCCGGGCATCACAACTCCTACGCCACATGCACCAGACCACCGATCCGGCCATTTGTCCTGTTTCTCCCCAATTGCACGGAATTAGTAAATTCGGCGTGGAGTGAGGTTGCCTTATAGAAATTAATGATCACATTGTTTAGTATTATACGCTTGAAGTTATAACTCGGTATGTGTTACAGATTTTTAGTTTAATTCCAGTTTGTCTGTTCAGAAAAAGTGCAAGCGGGCTGTGTTGACAGTTGTTGCATAGTGGGGTATGAAATGGTGAATGAGCTTGGTAGTTAGAGAGCTGAATCTCCCACTCACACTGTTTTTAATAATCTCACAGGTTTGATGTCATAGCAATTGTTCTGCCTTTTCCGCTTGTCCTGTTTGTGATGCTGTTCATTAAGTTTTCGGATTGGTGTTTAGATTAGCAGCAGTAAAGTTTCCTACACTTTTGCTAAAGAATGACTTTGTTCTTGGTCGACATAAATATAAACCTCTAACGTTTGGGTTTTTGGCTTCCTTCCTTCGGTAATTATTTAGTAGATCTACTAGGGGACACTCTCATACAGTTAGATGTCCGCTACTTTTTGAATTCGATACAGACAAAGCTTAGACTGCTTGGCATATCAACCGAAACTTGGTACTAAGTGTTTACTTGCTCTAAACAAAACTGAGATATGCTGCTGATATTCCTGTACTGTGTTAGAATTAGTGTAAAAGAAGTAAAAAACAAGGACTTTAATTTCTTGTAATTTTGTACACAACTAGAGAAGGATATTTTGATTTCAGCATGATTTTTTTTCAGTTTAAAAGTCGTTCATCTTCCAATTTATTTGAGAAATCGTCGTAGTGCAGCATTCTAGCATCATCTCCAGTTCTAAGGTTTTAAGTTTGGAACCTTAAAAACTAACCGCAAAGAAAACGTCAATCGTGCCAGAGTTTATTCATTTCAAAGTCTCTTTAGCTTTCGAGTTATTGAACGTTCTTTACTGTTCAGGATGAACGGCATCCCAAGTGGGGAAATTTATTTTAACTAGAATAACTAAGATTGTTAATCGATCAACAGAGAGCTTAACACAGCTCGTCCTCGGTTTCTGCGAAGAACTTTATTAAAAAGGCTTGAAGTATAACGACGCGCTATAACATGGCGTTCGGTATTTGCCACGGTTACCTTCATCTAGATCAGTTAAAACAAAATATACTTCATGATAAATTACGGTGAGTGACAAAGTATGAATATCGAACCCGAACAGATTACAATATAATTGAATAATGACAAATATTTTATAGTTTACCTTTGCTTTATTTTCAAAATAAATGACAGTAAACAACTTTAGCTGTGACATATACAGGCGGAGGAATGAAAGAGCGGCGTTCATGCACAAAAACTTTATCATTTTAGTTGTTTTGAAGAGCTTAGTATTCAATAATAGAGATATGAAACAAATTCTAATTTTTTTAAATCACGACGTTTCGGTGTTTCAAGACGCAAATACCCAGTAAAAACTAATTTAGTTAATTAAGTATAGTATTTTGATATTAAATCAATAGAAGTTTATTATTATGTAAAGAGCTTAGTCAGTTTACAGAGGCTTTCCACATGTATTTAGAGAGCGAGTTTCTTTTCTCTAGTGAATAGCATTTCAGAACTGATTAAAAACGGTCAGACTTGTTGCTACTTTCGGTATAAGACCACGTTCGTTTTTGAAGTGTTGTGTCATTGACAGCACTCGCACTGATGTATGTAGTTTGCATCGCACAAACCACTATCAAATTCCACATAAACTAAACGATGCTTGCTAACTAAAGATGGTTTTGGTTCTTTTTGAATCAATATATCAGTCAGCTTGCGGCTAATACCTTACTTCCTAGATTAGTTTTCAATTGGTAATTCGAAATAATGGCCGGTCATGAAGATAAGAAACGCTAAGAACTAGAATTCGCTTTCTATCTCTCTATAAGGAACCATATTAATTTGGACTACATATAAACTCAGGCAGTGTTTGCGTTTAACCATCTACAATGTCTGTTGAAGAGTCTCTTTTGCCATGAACGTTTCAGAAAAATTTCAAAAAATACAAAACCTCAACCATAACCCGACCAGCATTTTTTGAGTAACGCTACCCTTGAATTAACAGACTTGAAATGCCGGTTGAACTGGGTATCCTGACAAACTGAAAATAAAACAGAAATAATAAACAAAAACTTCAAACGCTTTCAGTTCATTGAACAACCTTATGACCTGTGTATTTCGTCTGAAGCAGTATTTGCTTTACACTACTGGGCCGTGTGATTACAACCCGGCCGGCTTCAACAACGATTCCGTCAGACCGACTTACAGTACGACTGCATTTCCTAGAGAATCAATAAATTGTTACCGTTGTTTTAAGGTGACAACATTCTGGTTGTAGCAGAAATTATGACGCGAACTAAGCCATTACTTATGAAAACTCCCACGCTTATAGCTCTTTTCAATCAAAGCGGTTATTAAGATGAATCGAAGGACAATTGGCTGTTTTGCTTCATTAAGAATAAAGAATTAGGGTAAGAGCTCTTTGAAATCCTGTATCTTAATTTGATTTTTGTTTGGGTTAAATTTCAAGAATTTCCTAAAGGCTAAATTGCTTAGTTCGGAGCTTTTTAAAAAAACCTATTTGTAAACACAATTTAATGTACTATTTGCGGTATGTATGTGTGCTTCAGGGCACGAGGATGTTTGCTGATAGTTGCCAGTTAAGTGAGGAACTTGAAAATTTCAAAAACAAATTTCGGTGCGGTCGAAATGACAATTGAAAAAAATACAAGAAATAAAAATGTGAACTCCAGCTGTTATAATTTTGATTAGGCTTTCTTACATTAAACTTACAAATTTTTTCGTTAAGCTACAAATTACAATAAAAAATTAAGGATATTTAAGAATCCTTAAATTATGTCTAGATCTCGCCAATTTGTTATCATGATGCTGTGGCCTGTGACAGTTTGTTTTGAAAAAATTACTTGAGAGCATACCTACAAAGTTTTATATAGAAACAATGTAGTTTGACTAAACTGGTCGTTTCATTTCATGATGCTGCCTAGCGGTTTCTAGTGCGAGTTAAATGCGAAATGTTCGGCCTTCCTTTGCCTTTTGATAAATCTAAGATCTCACTAATTTACTTAATTTTATATCAACACTGCATATACATGTATCTATGTTTGTCTCTATCTATTCTGTATTGTTTTTTTGTGAAACGTATTTTTATCTGTAACTGCAAGTTCATTTTAAACAGAGCCTAATTCAAACCAGCTCTACTGAACTGGGAACCTCTATATAAAAATTGCTGTAAATAAATAAACATACAAATTATTTTGCTAGTTTTCTGGAGAGCATACCTATACAAAGTTTTACATCGAAACAACGTATTTTTGACTAAACTTATCGTTTTATTTCACGATGCTGCCTAGCTCGTTAAAGCTTTCAGATGCTTGCAAATGGTTTCTTGCAGCGAGTTCGATGCATGATTCATACTTGAACTGTACCTCATCTGCCTTCTTAAACCAACGTCGACAGTCGTCGTCAACAGTCCATGTGCTTCAGATAAACCAAAGAAGCCGATTGGCTGTTGAAAACATTCTTACGAAAAAGTTGACTGGCTTCGACTCGTTGAGCCAACCGTATATGGAAACGAAAGCTAAGTCAACTTTCTGTGCCGCTGAATATGACCGCTGACGTCACTTCGCTCCGCAAGCAACAATTATTTTGCTAGTTTTCTGTCTGTATTTTGCTGTTGGAACCTTCAGTTGGCAAAAACCGTTCAACAATAGCCTATTTCAGCGAAAAAGGGCTGGAATATCTGCTAAGCATAAGAAAATCATACGTATCAATCCTTTTTCTATTTTTTTGCAAAATAAAATAAATGTAATGCTAAGTTGTGAAAGCATGCGATTTTTGTCGCTGCATTACCGATATTGCGACTTGATCGCCCCGTGTGCGGGGGGCCTACGATGCAATTTCTATCGCACATGCAATAATGATCGCATGTATCTAACATAATTGATATTTTTTTTAAAGTGATTGCAGTTTGTCGGAGGTTATTGCTTCTTCTCGCAAATGTGCAAAACCATACGACTAAGAAAATGCCAAAACTACAAATAAGAGACCAGTATTAAACCACGTGACGTCCCTTAAAAATCGGCGGGGCAAGTAACCGGAGATCCTTGGACTCCCAAAAAAGAGGAGAAACTTTTATTGCTTTACACATAAAGGTGCCATTTTTTTCGAATAGACGACTCTGAAATCTGGTTCAATGAGTCAAATGACTCTGGAGATATTTGTAATAACCACCGAAAACTCTCTTTGTCTTCCAAACTAGTTGATTCTGAACAACTCTTGTTCATCTCTTCTCAAAAGTCGTTGTTTCGATCAAACATTGCGTGAACGCCTTCTCCTCCTTCAGCGTTGTAACAAAACGTAAAACAAAGCGGCCACAGCATGAAAGTATAAAACAGGAGCCATTTCAAGACTCTCTATCCGCTCTCGAGTGACGCAAATCGCTGGCAGTCGCACTCGTGTGCGGGCCACAGCGACGAAAATGAAATTGACGTAGTTTCAGACAATTTTGATTGAATGCCGACGAATACCACAAAGTGTGTGGTGGGCTTCATGACATGCACATGTCACTTTCCGAGCTATGCCGTTCTCTGGATGGCATGCACCTTTAACAGACGAGAGGCGGCAACTTAAACTTCAATAGGTCTATTTAACAAAACAACAACAACAACAATTTTTATTTGCACCGTTTTGTACAAAAAAATAGCAAATTGACTTACACGAATATGTAGTGACTGGGCACCCGAAATAACTATGGGAGCTAATCTAGTCGGGTGCCCACTTTACAAAGTATTAATACGTAAAAAAAAATCAGAGATGAATGGAGGGAAAAACAATAATACTGACAGTCTAAATAAACTAGTACACTTGCAAACACACAACGCATAACTATAACAAAGTGAGAAAAGGGGGTTAGGCATGCTAAGCACTAATCTTACCAATCGCGCTACACCACAATTAATAGATGATTTGCAATGTTCTAGGTATAGATCAATTCTTGTAATTGGTGCAACAAAATCCTTTCTCGACTGCCTAAGTGGCTCATAAGGCCGGCGCTTATCTCCGGTTTCCGGATGAGAGTCTTTGATTAACCTCCAGCTGAGTCGTCTGGAACAAAGTTAGGCAAGTTGTCTTGTTCAAGGACACAACACAGTGGTCTGACCGGGGCTCGAACTCGCAACCCTACGAGTCGAACACGCCAGCTAACCGCTCGGCCACTGCGTCATCGACGAAGCAACGAAAAACAAACTCTAAAACTGAACAAGCGCACCTTGAGCCTGAGTAGTTAAGGATTCTAAGCACAAACCTTACCAGCCGCGCTACATTACTTTATATCTCTAGTGGCGCTAGGCTAGGGATAGTTCAGTTCTTTTTAAAATTCAGAAAACAAGCTCTGAATTTGAACCGGCGCACCTCGATCCTGAATGCTTCAGCACGCTCAGCCTAAACCTTAGCAATCGCGCTACATCACGGTTATAAGACAAGTTGCAGTAAAACTTTTAGGTTTAAATCAGTCTTTATAAATGAAGCAAAGAAAAAAATACTCTACTGAAATTGGGGCCAGCGCAACTTGATCCTGACATTTCAACACGCCTACAAATAGCGCTACATCACGATTATAAGGTTAGTTGCAATAACATTTCTAGGTATAGATCAGTCCTTGATTTCTAGCAATATCTTTGCTTCGAGCCAGAAAAGCTTTACTAAAATTCATTGTAGATGGAGGTTTGTTGCTCTGCAACTCAATTTGTAGCTTTTCACACACTTAAATTACCAGAGTTTGGCTTAAAAATACCGGTTTCGTCCTTCGTACCTCTTCAGTTCTTCGCCATTTATGTTACTGTAACAGTCCTTGTAGATGAAGCAAAGAAAAAAATTCCCCAAAAGGGACCAGCGCACCTCGACCCTGAATACGTACTTTAGCATACTAAGCAGAAATCTTACCAATCGCCCTACATAATGCTTGTAGGACTAGGTATAGATAAGTGTTATTAAATGATTAGTTAAAAAAATCTAAAATGGGACCGAGGCGCATCTCGATCCTGAAAACTTCAGCACGCAACGCACAAACTTTACCCATCAAGGCACATCACGTAAGCTATTCAGAAGTTGCAATCAGTTTCTTTTTAATCAATTCTTAAGCCTCTATATAATCAAAACGGGTTTTAAATGTTCAAGTCGAATTGTTTATTGTGTTTGTTTGATGTGTCAATGTTGTATGCTTCTCAACTAAAATTAAATGAATGAAAAAGTTCGTTTGCTTGGTAGAAGCAACACCCCAAGCAAGCACCGCGGGCCGAGATGGAAGAAACGGCGGCAACGAAAATCAAAGCTTTTCTAGTTTCATTGTTGTTCGGAAAATTGTTTTGTGTATTTTCTTAAATAAGAATACATTTTACTGTTTTGAAAAAGGTATATTGACGTTTAGTTGTTAAAGTTTATTATAAAGTTAAGGTGTGAATACAAGTGTTATACGAGATGAGTGCCACTGTCAAGTCCCCGTGACATTTTTCAAATGTGTTCCAACTCAGTTCTTGTTGCCTAGTGCAGCTGTTTTAAAAGCGTTTGTTGCTCTTGCATTCGCTAGTTCTTTTCACACGTAAACAAAGGTTTAGTTTGATATTAAATACCAATTCGAAACTGAAACTTTATCTTTCTTACAGAGAGAATAAATGAACTTTACTTATCCTTGATCCGTCGCCCTCAAGAGGTGTTCTTGCAACTGAACGGCTTTTCATTATTTGTGGTTTCGAATTTTTTTGTTAAAGTTACAAGTTTACTTTACTACCTACTAAGTAATCTATTTTTTGGTTTTTGAACTGCTTTGCTGTAACTACAGCAACAACTTCTATATTGAGCAGCTGCGGGGACAAGTACGTCGACTAAATTGAATTCGTCAAATTAAAAGTTTACGGTATGATAACAAAATATCATAAAGCTTATGCTGTAGGATTAGAAGGTCTGCTTGTCACAAATCAAACAAATCAGCATTGGTAAAATCGAAAAGTTTGTCCCTACTTAACTCAACTTGTTTTGTTAAGTAATTACTGACTGCGTGGTTGCTTATTAGTTCGTACAAAAAGTACATAGCGACACGAATATCGGCCAATTGGATTGCATTTAGTACTAACAAGTTCTTTACATCAACAATGCAAATCATTCTCACATGATAATCAAAAATCTAATCTAGTTTTTCGGGTTGAAGCAGTGCTACTGGCTTTGAGAAAGTACTATATAGAGTACTGAACATTACTTTCGTCACAAAAAAGTGGTGTGAACATGGCTCATTCTAGGGAAAGTGAATTGATGTACGTGCTTGTTTTAATAGTTTTACTGGCGCCATCAGGGAAAGCAAAGTGTCCAGATATTAATGGCCATTTCTTTGGCTTTTCACTAAGCGAGGCAAGTCTTCATATTGGATCAACAAAAGTGCTCAGCCAACTTCAGTGTTTCGACAAGTGTTTCAGAAAACAGGGTTGCGCCTTCTACAATTTTGGACACACATCTCTTGGAGGGCTTCACAGCTGTGAAATGTTTAAAGATGGAGTGGAACTGAACAGGCTTACTGACGAAAACCAAATCAAAGCTATAGAAGGTTATACATTTTCTTGGGTAGAAACTGACAAATACAAAGAGGTAAGACGAGTTTGTTACAACTGCTTCAGCAACACCAAAACTTCGACAGCAACAAGAATAATACAAAAAAAATGTAAAATATGGTGATAGAACGGTAAAATGGTAAAAACAATAAAAAGTAAGATGAATAATAATAATAATAACATTAGCAATAATGATAATAATAATAAAAATAGTAATAATAATAATATATTGAAATATCTCCATGTTACGATTCAATCTGATCATCCTTAGAGAGGTTAAACTTTGACATGCTGTAATCAGCCGGTTTCTCTTACACTTGCCTTTGGTTCATTATAGCATGTCAGAGTTTAATGTTATAATAGTTGTAATAATAAAAATAATAATGATGATAATATTGTTAGATCACGTTGGAAAATGTCTGTCCCTCATATATCAATTAATAAAGGGGGTACAGATGGGCACGTGTCACAAGTATAACAAGAATTTTTTTTGACCTTATTTTATGTCTTGCGTTGCAAAAATCAAAAGTCAAGTTGATTTTTCGAGGAAAACTTTGGTTAAAGCGAGAACCAAAAAATATTCGAACAGACAGACATCTTGCAAAACCTCATGATAATGATGAGTAACTCTACTTTCGATTTAAAAGTTCTCATTGGTTTCATTTTGCAAAAGGGTTGAAGTCAACGTAACAACATCAACGCATTCTCGGTAGCTTTGAGAATAACGCTTTATAGACTAATATGGCCGACTCGAAGTATATCTGAAAAATTTGGCATATAGTGTTTTTAATTTGCTTTTACACTTGATTAACTATTGTTCAAAATATTCTTCAAACTGTGCGTTTAGATGAAACAAAATGTTATCGTCTCCTTCTACAAACTTGGTCAATAAAACAGCAAAAACAATCACACTGCACCAAAATGTCGGCCTATAGTTATCTCGGTTTTATGCTCACAATCTGATGCACATTGTTTGCCTAGTCGACTAGTATGTGCCACTTTGCAAATTAGCAACAGCTGACTGACTGGCAACACCACTCCCACGGCATTAAGAACTATTATTAAATGGTAACTCTGACTTTCGGTCAATAAACAAATTTCCAGCGTTCTGATTGGCTGACCTTAGGTCAATAAGCTACCGTACAGACTTTTTTGAGTTACGGGCTTCAAAAGTCAAAACAATGTCCGGTGAATTTTATTATCCGCTCGAAATTACAAGTATTGAAGATTAACCCGAGAAAAGTTCTACAAGAGACGTCAACTGAAAATAATAACCCGAAAGGTAAAGCAGTGAATTAAAACTGAATTGATCGAAGCGAACGGAGAAATTCGTCAAGTTTGTTGACGGTACGAAAATTGAAGTTCAATGAACATTGTGGAGAATATTTTTACAACAAATAAATGCTTTTTGATCAAACTAATGAGCCATTTAATAAAAATCTTAATAACCTCGTTTTGCTCGGTCTGTCCGGGAGAATATTTTGCCCGAGGTCTTTCACTGTACAGACCGAGCGAAGCGAGAAAGACCTCACTCTCGGTTATTAAGATGTTTTTATTGCTGGCGGAGCGAAGCGACACAGAAAGCAATAACACATATTCTAGCGGCACAGAAAGTCGACTAAGCTTTCGTTTCCATGTATTGTTGGTTCAACGAGTCGGAGCCAATCAACTTTTTCGTAAGAATGTTTTGAACAGCCAATCGGCTTCTTTGATATACCTGACGGCAAAAGCACATGGACTGTTGACGACCTCTGTCGACAGCAGCCTCGTTCCCAGGGTCCTTTCCTCTTCTTTGTAAGAACTACTAGTAATTAAGTTGATAAAAAAAAACATCAGAGAATACAGTAACAAGACAATGACGCTAACTATTTCAATTCGTTTCCGCTGTCCTATCTCAATTTGTTCTCATGTTATAAGTGTTTTGTATCAAGAACAAAACTGGTCTTTTAAACAATGCTTTTAACATAAGTACAACTGGCTAAAAACGAGATCAGAAACAAGAGAAAAAACTGACAACCCCAATCTCGACCTCCAGGAGTGATCTGGGAATCAAATTTGCAAAAAAGTGTGTGTTTGATTTCAGTTGTCTTTCTTGATTGCTACACTGTGGTTCAAGTATGTGTGTTTGATTTTGTCTTTCTTGATTGCTACACTGTGGTTCGAGTGTGAAGGAGCCAGATTTATTCTTTGTAACTCCACTGATGAACCAGTCCCGCTTCAGTGGTCCAGGAGCCACGGGCTTTCTTGTATAATAATTATCTAAGTTTCAGGTTCCAAGGTCATTTTTTCTTTACTTCTTTTTCAGTGGTTGTCACCGTCACAATGTGTTGGGACCGAGGGCGCGAAATGCTTGAAAGGCAAGAGGACAGGTTAGTAAACTTTTACGAACATCTTTTCCGAGCACTTCACTTTTTATGATACAAACTAAAGACGGGTAACGTAGAATACCGATGATCTGAAAGAGAAGGGTCGTTTTATCTTAGCTCAGTCAGTGAAGTAAAAAACTTTAAGGTAGGATAAGGAAAGCGTCAGCTTGGGAGTAAATGTCTCAGATATTAGTTCACACTGTGAAATTGTGAAATTAAGCAAAAAAAGGAATATTATATGTGGCGTGGTGTATAGACAGCATTCATGTCCTGAAGCCTTTCTTACGTACATAGAGGATACGATTG
>JAOBAT010083108.1:0-19025 GCA_026413305.1 Hydrozoanthus tunicans
TCGACACAACTATACTGATCTCAGACTTCAAATGCATAAATAACTCTACCTTAACCTTTTCTCGCCTTAGGCTGCGGATAGCGGCTCGGCTAGGAATTGTAGTAGCAGAAATCTAAAGAGAAACTTCTTCATAATCTAATAATATTAACAATAACAGTGGCAACAATAATAAAAACAATAACTAATACTAACAACAATAATAATAACAATCAATACTACTACTACCAATAATAATAATAATAATAATAATAATAATATAAATAATAATAATAATAATAATAGCGTTTACGACTATGATTATGAAGTACCCCATATGTTGTTGATTAAGCACCGGGGTGCGGATCTAATAGCCCTTTTCAGCCCCGCCAGATTAACTAAAAAATAATTCATCTGGTAATGAGAAAATGGGAATTGACCAGACTCCCAAACTTGTTCTATGAGGGCGTTGGAAGAATTTACCAACAGTGAACACGACGCACGTCGTGAAACAAACGACCCTTTTAACATCGCATTCCTCTCTAGAAAGCGGCTTTAATCTGTACTTCAAAAACTGGTTACCGCTATCCTTGGCGGTGCGCTTGTTTTTATTTGATGGGTTTGTAGGAAGCATTTATATGAAGGATACGTTCCGGCCTGGGTTTTGAGAAAGAGTCGAAAATGATGCTCGTCCAACCATTCCCCTCTCATGTTGTACACACAGCGCTCTCGCACCGCCAAAGTCCGCCTAAAACAAAAACGTGGTGTAATGTTCAATACACTTGCACAGACACCCCAACCCGTATTTGCCTTCCTCGTGTTTTATTACAGCCTAATACACGACTTAGGCTTCTATAAAGGTTAAGTATATTTAAAAGCTAGTAATTTTTAGCAACAAGAAAACAGGTTGCACGCATTGGCAACCTGGAGGTATGATGTTGAGGCAAAAATGAAGTACTGGGGTCACTCATGGAGCACTTTACAGTGACTAGCCTAAGACAGGAAAAGATAGAGGGAGGAAATCGTGAATGGCCTATGCTACAGGAGGAGCTAAGAGCCTAGCACACAAGCCTTGACAACTCGAGCTTGTAATCCAATCGTTAAACTGTGCTCTACTTGTGATTGAGACTAGCGAAAACAACTTTGGCAGGAACCATCGGAGAGTCCACAGTATTCTAGTAAAAACAAAATAGGATCACTAGCACTAACGAGTTTCTAGTACATACCGTTCATCAACAAATCAATACTAATTACCTGTGAAGAACTCGCAGAGGAGTCTTCTGATATAACTTTAGGTCCTAAATCAGGAAAAACACAAAAAATATAATGAGTATGGTCATGGCTGCATGAAAAGTCGGTGGCACAGCGGTTAAAGTGTTTGACTCGAATCCTTGGGTCGCGAGTTCGACCCCCCTGTCAGACCACTGTATTGTGTCCTTGAACAAGACACTTTACCTGACTTTGTTCCAGTCGACTCAGCTGTATAAATGAGTACCAGTTCTGCTGGGGCTAACCTGTGATAGATTAGTGTCCTGTCCCGGGGGAGTCAAAGACTCTCATCGGAAGCCGGAATAAAGCGCCGGCCTAAATGAGCCTCTCAGTCTCGTGAAAGGATTTAGATGGCTGTAAAGCCTTTCGAGCTATCTAGGTTTGGACCATTTTAGTAAGACTTATTTGAGTTCTTGCAAGATAACTTACCTTAACTTCTGAAAGCATCTGTAAATCTGCCTTTGTGATTTCTTTTGCTGTCCATATCAGGGCGCTATGAAGAGAGCATTCCCAATTACTTGAATGTTTTCTATTTCAAAAACCTGTTTTGCATGTACAAAGTAGATTATCAATTGCCTAACTTTTGAGTCGGTTGACGAAACCCTTCAAAGTGACCATTCATTTTGCTTGTCTTGAAGAGTAAAAATGACTGGTGTTTCTCATTCTAACTTCTAAACCAGTTAACGAAACTCTTTAGTGTGACCGTTCATCTCACTTGTCTTACCTATAGGATTTGGTTTTATTGAGTTCTGCTTCTTTCAATACCGCACAGTCCTCTCTATAAAGCCAAAACAATTATCTTAGAACAATAACAATAATAATAATAATAATAATTGTAATATAATAATAATAGCATTAATAATAATAATAATAATAGTAACAACAATAATAATAAATCTCGTAAACCTTTGTAAATATACTTTATTTGCACAACTTTATAAATCTTTTGTGAAATAAAAAATTTAACTGATGATCTTAAGGTTAAATGACAACTGAAGTAAAAAATAACTGTGACTAACTAAGTTCCTTCTTTCTGTCGGTTGGCATGAAACGCCGCGTTATAGTTGGGTTTCTGAATGTTCTTGTGAGGCATTTCAGCCGCCAAAAACCGTGCGAGCGGTTGTTTATGACGTTAGAGGTAGGGAGAATGTTTACGGTATTCCAAGTTTTCTGTATACAACTTGAAGAAGTTGTACAGAGTACATGTCTTTTATTTAAAACGAAGGATAAAGTTCAGTTCTTAGGGTTCGCTTTAGCCTGCCGAATGTGCCTTGCCTAATGATCCTTACCACTGACGTCTTAAATAACCGCTGACAAGCGTTTCTGAACCATTGTATAGAAAATGAAAAAGGTAATATTTCTATTTTTAATGCTTTAAAACAATTTGATAAGTGTGAGAAAAAATATTTAAAAATAAGTGGAACTGCCATTGATGAAGTGATTGTGACACTGGTCAAAGCTTCGCTTCCCCTTCGAAGTTAACCTTTAAACCTCCTGAAAACGTGGAAACAACGCAGCTACAACTCCATAAAACTAAAGAAAATTGTGTTAATCCAAAGAGTTAACGACAAGATTATAATTGATTCGATATTCAGCCATGACTTAAGATAAATAATTGCTCTTTCACACAAGCCAATCTTTATTGTGCTTTTAGTACCTCGTGACTATCTGCAAGTCTCTTAGTCTGACGTCACTGCACGATGCGTTGATACTGTGCTGTAACGCCCGCAAGGAGGCACGGCTGTGGTGGATAATCTTGGGGTTTATCACTTCAATGACAAAGGGCCGACCTTAAAAAAATCACCATACTCGTAGAGAAAAAAGCGTCTATAAAACCGATTTTAGTATGTAGACTAATATACCTTAAAATTGACCGCATTTAAAAGATGGCTGCGCAAACTTCATAGTTCCTAGTGCATGTAAAACTAAGCTATGTATTGCGGCAAGACGTACAGCCGACATCTCTTTCGGTAGTATGTCCCTCTCTGTTCTCCTTTTAGAGGTGTTAGGTTGGCAATGCATTGTGGTCAAACGTATAGTTTCCAGAAAAAAATTGAAAACACTTGTAATGGATATTAATCCTAAACTTTCCAGGAACAAGTGATTCGTATTTATGACATCGAGGGCAAAATTCTCAATGTCAATAGTAATAATAATATTTACCATTTATATAGCGCCCTTTCCATGTAGATAACAATGATTTACAGTTGACTTTGGTGTTGATGGTCTTAGATCGTCCGCTATACACGGCCCACGTTAATATTCATTAAGATTTTCCCTCAGTTAGTAGTTGAAAGGCCACGACATCGGGATCCCTCTCCCCCCTTCTCTTTTTCGACAAGTGTTGTGGGTTCTTTTAAGTCCCCCGATAGGAGATTGAGAGACTAGGCCCATGGTTTAACGTCCTTATCCGAGAAGACGCCGTTACCAACGAAAAAGCGTTGCATAAGTTATTTCGTTTATCCTAAGTTTCTTTGAAAATTGCCGGAGATGAGAGTAAAATCGTTCGGAAAATTTTCGGAGGTATTTGGAAGCGTTTGGAAATCTTTGGAACTTTCCGGAAATTTCCGGAAACGTTTCTAAGGTATTTTTAAGACTTTGTAAAATTTTCGGAAAACCTTCGGAAATCTTTCAAAGTATACCAGCTTCCAATTAGCGCTAAGTAATTTTGTCCTGAATATAGAAAAAATGCCCCGTTCATTGTTTTCCAACCACCTCGAAGAAATTTTGTTCTCTTTGTTATAGGGAAAAAACCTACAACAATTAAGAAATAGAAACTGATTGATAATAGTAACAGCAACAACACGGTTAACTGGGTATAAAGTTGCACTTAAGTGAAACACATTATGTTTACAAGTTTTGGCAAAATGTGATATTACACCCGCAATATTTACTGCGGTATAAACCGAGAGGCTGAGCAGGTTTACAATATCTAATAATGGAAAAGAACGTAACTAAATTAAAGGCGGTCAATATTTAATAAAGAAAAGCAAGAGTCATTATTTTACAACTTCTTAAAAAAACATTCATAAATTGTGAGGCTTTCAGGAAGTTTGAAGCGGTCCCTTTAACCCTAAATGTGCCCAACGACGAGTTGGTAAATTCGTAAATTTTTGGTGGATGATCAAATTTCATTTTCTCAGCACTTATCAGCTTCATACATTTGGTTACTGTAAGGAGAATATAGATGTTGACAAGTAAGGTTAAAGGGTTGAAAAGCGGAGTTTGTTAGAACTGCACAGTTGTCGGCCGTGAACACTAGCTAGACCTTGGGGACCTGGGAATGGGGAAGTAAACTTACTGGCCAAATGCTTTGAAATCGCAAGTAGCCTATTTCAGTATTTATAGAAGTTTTAAAGTGACAAAACTGCAAGTATATTAGATTGACCTGCAAACAACGAAGACTAATTAAT
Organism: Hydrozoanthus tunicans; assembly: GCA_026413305.1. Taxonomy (NCBI): domain Eukaryota; kingdom Metazoa; phylum Cnidaria; class Anthozoa; order Zoantharia; family Hydrozoanthidae; genus Hydrozoanthus; species Hydrozoanthus tunicans. The sequence goes on from JAOBAT010083108.1 coordinate 4,659, forward strand.
ACAAGCAAACTGACCCCAGTATAGGTAAGACTACAAAGTACAAGACAAGAGAGTAAAATAAATCATAACTACAGTTGTATATAAACTGAGAACATCTTATTATGAAATATATAAAGTATATATAACAGTAACTGTTTTGTTTTTTAATTTCAGCAACATGCTAATACAGTGTGTCTTTAAGAGTATAATTGTGTGATGTGGGTAAGATAAAGAAATATCAGTCCGGAATTAAACTTTAAGAGTGGAACTAAATTATTCAAAGTGTTATCTGTAAACTCGATTGTTTTTCAACCCATGTAAAACAAACTCATCTTCATCATACCATCATTTTATTAACTAAGGAAATGAAACAATCGAATATTTACTCTTTTTATCTTGAGAGAGAGGAATAGCAAGGAATTTAAACAAGGATTTGAATGCTGCATTCAATATTCACCGTTAGAACAAAGTGAAAGCAATATTTACACGCGTATTAAGTGTTTAATGAAGTGAGATATAAACAAAGCTTTAATGCGTGACGAATCATTCAACAGCTAATAAGTTGTTAGCATTTACAGTCCAACCTTTAATTAAAAAGAGCCGCATTTGTCAGCGTGCGTGCTTTAAAGCATTTCCAATTTATAGCGCACGCTCAGATGGTTCACAGACCGTAAAACGAAGACGATACAAATCCATATTTGTGAAATATACGTCAGACGCGAATGCAAATAAAGCGCGCGAAGACGGTAATTGTTTACGTGTTTCATATCGTTTGGATGAATATTTTGACGATTTTTAAGCAAGATAAACATGGAACAACTAGTTATGTCTGTTTCTGGTTCGTTTGTTCTGGTTTTAATTCTTTGGTATCTCAGGTATTGCTTTCTTAAAATAGTCGATTACATCGTGTCTACCGAGACACATCAACGTTGGTTCTATCATAACGAAGAAATATGGAATAATCGGTTATACAATCCGTCAATGGCAAAACATAAACAAGAGCTTTTTCAAGGCATCAAAGAACACCTTCAACATCTTGAAGGAGACTTAGTCGAACTTGGCGCTGGCCGCGGTGAAAACTTCGAGTTTATGCCTAAAGGGAGCACTCTTATAGCGATCGAACCTAATCCTAAAGCAGAAACTCTATTCAAAGAGAAACTGAAGAGTTTCCCGGATATTCATCTGAAGAAGTTCATCAAAACACGAGGAGAGTCGATGACACAACTCGAAGACCAGTCCGTGTCGACAGTGATTTGTACGAACTGTTTGTGCAGCATTCGTGATCTTCGTCCCGTGTTGGAGGAGATCAAACGAATTCTCAAACCGGTATGTACAGTCTGTTCGCCAGTTTGAACAGTATCTAAGGCCTACTCGCGGCGAGACAGTTTTCATACAATTCTTTATGAAAAAACAGCTAACGATTTACGTGGTGTCATGCTCAGAAGGGTAATTTCGGGTCAGTTTGTCCCTTTTTCCCGGTCAACTTGAGCGCAGAAGCCATTTCAATGTATAACATAACTTCCCTCTGTCAATTCGCCCCTGGCCAGATACTTTCATATAAATTGCAGGTCAAAGTTGTTCCGGGCGGAACCGGGATCATATAAACAGGGCCTAACATTTCCTTACATACATCATGCAAAGCACGACTTCTTGCAATAAAATGGTATTGGGAATTACCCAAACATAGAAAACTGGGTCAATAATGATGAAAAGTAAAATTCTCCTAACCTGGTAACACGAAAAGTATAGGTTACGGTTGGAAGAATCTTAAACTTGTCATTTGACGTATTTTGGGCTGAAAGCCGTAAAGCATGTATAGTCGACACTAACAAAGAATAAACTTGTAGTATTATGTGATAAATAAGTTCTCGCCACCGTTCATCTGAGCATCAGGGCTAACGCTCGAAGCATCAGCTTTTCCTATCATCCCACGGTGACGATAATTTATTTATCACATAGTACTACAAGTTTGTATCCACTCGCCGACGCAATCAAGGGATTTTTAAAAAACTATATACCTAAACTAACGAAGCATAGTTTGCTTTTATAAACTGCAGCAAAAGAATGCAATGCGAAGTGTGAAAGGCATGACCATGGTTTACACTTGTCAAACATGATGCGTTTGTGCATAAAAGCACATTAGTGATATAATAATATGTATAACAAAATTTAAAATGTAAAGAAGGGACAGACTGTTATTATGGAGAGAGATTAGTCTTATATTGGCGATTAGTGTAAGAAATCCTACCCATTCTTTTTCTCCATTACAGTTGGTTCGCGGTTCTGAAAACTTGTAAGATCTACTCTAACAGCTTTTTATTGAATTTTTATAGGGTGGGCGATTTTACTTTCTGGAACATTGCCGAGGTGAGAAAATATTCTAAGAAAGGTGATTTTAATTGCAGTGTGTATTTTTAAACAGCGCACTTGGCAAGCAAATCGGAAATTAATTTAAGTACGATTTACAAAAGAAATAGAGAAACCACAACACTGACCTTTGCAATGCTACGAACAACTCGCACCTGTTCAAAATACACTTTCCCAGACAAAATATACACGAACAAAACTTTCTCTGATTTCATGGAAGTGATAACGCTGTACTTTCAAATAGGCTACATTTTCTCCTAACACTACCTTACCCCTCTCACTCCACTCTAGGAAGGCCTTTAGAGGTAAAGCTGAACACTAAAACTACTACCCATTGCAAATCAGTCTAAGTCGGGTAGCCTGCTGTAAACTAGTACCCAGGTCTCTAGCTTTTCAGTTCGTCAGCGAGATAACTAGGTATGAAAAACTCACAAAATCTCAAGAGATTAATTTTTGTTCTTTTCCTCACAGCCAAGCCTTACACGTGGATATATTTGCTGCAGTATCTTGTCATGGCTACGGGAGTCTGGGAACGAGTTTACTGTGGCTGCTCAGTCAACAGCGAGCCTTGGAAAAGGATCCAGAATGCTGGGTTTAAGACTGTTGTCTATGAACGATTTCTAGCTGATTTGTCGCTGCCGTGGTACAGTTTTTACAGTGTTGAGCGTCCACATGTCAAAGGCTATGCAGAAGTGGGGTGACATCTAAACGCACAAAACTTCTAGTATATAAATACAAACATAGATGTATATATCATAAGTATCTTATAGAGTGTATTTAGTTGCAATGGATTACATTGCCTAGTTGCAATTTATAACATTTATAACGCCTTTCTATGGTTTTTATATTTTAAATTATTATTAATTTATTATTTTCAATATGTATTTATTGTCATTATCGTTGTTATTTTTATTTAACATATTATTATTAAATGAAGGAAACGGAAATTTTAATAGTTACTACCGAGGGTTACCCCTTTCAAATAAAGACTATTGCATCTGTTAATATTACTGTACAAGAAGTAGTAATATTTTTGTTTTGTTTTTACTCTCATCAATGTTTGTATTTAAACTTCAATCCAAAAAATAAAAAAACTAACTGAACGAAGAGACATGTATACAGGTTATCAAAATTGCTGCCGGCTGCCTGTGAGAGCCGGCAAACCTGAGTTTTTCTTATCATTGTTTATATTAAAACCTTTAATAAAAAAAAACTGAACGAAGAGACCAGTATAAGGTTACCAAAAATGCTGCCGGCTGCCTGTGAGAGCCGGCAAATTTGAGTTTTTCTTATCAATGTTAATATTAAAACTTCAATCCAAAAAATAAAAAAACTAACTGAACGAAGAGACATGTATACAGGTTAGCAAAAATGCTTGCGGCTGCCTCTGAGAGCCGGCAAATTTGAGTTTTTCTTATCAATGTTTATATTAAAACTTCAATCCAAAAAATAAAAAAACTAACTGAACGAAGAGACATGTATACAGGTTAGCAAAAATGCTTGCGGCTGCCTCTGAGAGCCGGCAAATTTGAGTTTTTCTAATCAATGTTTATATTAAAACTTCAATCCAAAAAAAAAACTAACTGAACGAAGAGACATGTATACAGGTTAGCAAAATTGCTGCCGGCTGCCTGTGAGAGCCGGCAAATTTGAGTTTTTCTTATCAATGTTTATATTAAAACTTCAATCAGTTTTTCTGTACAATCTCCCGAGGTCGACCATCGATGGTAAGTGAAAAACGACCTCGTGGAAAGCTCGTGGCATGACGAGCGCCGATCTACCACGATTAGACTTTGATAGATGATTCCCGAAAAAACGCATATTTTAATATGCTTTTAGCATTTATATTGCTTCTGAAATTGAAGTAATTGAAAATAACTAATGTATAACTGTTCATCAGCAGGATGTCTGAACTCTGTGAAATTCCACGATTGATTTCGGCTCCACTATGCTCCGTACCAATAACAGTTACCTTCCATACAGGAACAAGGAGTTAATGGTCTGATTTAGTCTCACAACTCGAGCATGCAGAGAAAGGGAAGACCTAGTGTAAATATTTAGAGACAGACCTTGCCCTCGGTTATTACGATAGGTGTGTGTAGTCGTTTAATGCTCAATAAAATCATTATTATTTAATTATTAAAGTAAAACCATTATTATTCATTTGTTTGTTATTATTTAATATCACTATCGTAATCATCACATTTGCTATTACTGTCAGATATACATGCATTTAACCAACATGTTTCACTCGTTAAAAAAGATGTCTAACTTTATTTATCATCGTTACGCTGGGAGTGGTTGCCTAAGCCAGTGGCCTATAAATGTTTAATCGCTCGACGGCACAGATCTCGGCATGAAAGTCGATTTCGTGGAGTGAGGAAAATCGTCAAAACCTGTACCAGTAACCCTCGGAGTAAGAAGAAGATCAGATCTTAGCAAACGTGTGAAACCCAGGATTCGATCCCGGGTTCAAAGAGTTGGGAGGCACGAACGCTAACCATTCCGAACCCCCCAGTTAGAAGAGGCCTAAAATAAACACGCAACTTTCTTAGGGCCTGCGCATTCGCTTCACTGAATACAACGTTAAGCTCACCTTTTCCTAGCATCTTGACATCGATGTCTTCTCGACCTGCCGACGAAAACCTGTAGTCTGCAATTAAGACACAAAAACAGCACTCAGCCACAAAACCAGGTGTGAAGGTGTTTCAAATCTATACGATTCTAAAAAGAAATATTACAAACTTTGTGAGTGTAGTTTGAGGAACTGAATTGTACCCCTATCCTTATAAGTAACTTACCGTCTCCTTTCAACTTTCGTACAACTGGCTCGCATATCTTCTCCTGAAAGTTTCAGTCAAGAGTAAACTTTACGCGAACAAAAGCAACACTCTGCACTGTAAACTATACACTAACAGGTTCTACCTAACGTGAAAACAATTACAGAGAATCAACAGAGAATCAGTTGTCTTTCTTCTGTTCATTTCTACAGGGTTCGTACTGATTGATGAAAACAAAATTCCAGGAATTTTCCAGTGCAGCAAAATACTAATTTTTCCAGAACCCAACTAATAACTTCGTCTCGGCGAAAAACAAAACAAAGTCAATTTTTAGCCTACCTTTAAGGACTTGTATAGTAATCGATTATCTCATTCTGAAACACTTGCATGTTGCATGAAGACCTCTGTACTGTATACACAAAAAGTGACCGAAATCCAAAGAAAAAAAAAACTCTTGAAATTTAAATACAAAATGAAAAAGTGCAAGCAAGATGCTTCACTAGTTTTTGGCTTGTGTGTTATAGAGTTGAAAGATTTTCCACAAATTTATAGGAGTATTCCAGGAGTACGGGGAAGCTAAATGCTTTTTTAAGGAGTTTTTGGGGGCCTTGATGGGAAATTTCAAAATTCCAATAGTTTTCCAGGAGTTCCAGGAGTAAAGCGAACCATAAACGAAAAAAGCATTAATAATAATATCAACAGAGTATACACTGCCTTTGAGTGGATTACCGTAGAATATGCCACGCGTCACTTTTATCAACTTGTCGGCGGTAAACGCGGGTAACGTTTGACGTAGGTTATGGGGAAACAAGTGAGCGATTGAACTGATTTATTGTCATAAGCTCGCTTACATATTCATTTGATCTTCAAGTGAAAGTTGAATTTTTAAGTTGTGTGCGATGTCTCTCTTCAAAGGCGAATCTTTTCATTTCGAGGTAATTCTTCCCCATATCTGACATCATAGCCCCACTCCTTCTACGCTGACCGCCAATTTCTGAGCCGCCGGTACAATGCAGCACGTAACGTGTTTTAAACACTCGAGTTTCTCGGAAAAATAGCGCGACACGCGGGAAAATTTGACAAAAGTTGATTTTAGGGTTCAGTTCCCTTACAGAATTCCAAAGAGTGTGACGTTGACTACGCTCAATACTTGACTCCTTTCTAACCTGCACTGAAGACTCGGCGTGTCTCTTGTCGTCGACAATCCAGGGTGACTGTGATAACGTCCTAGAGTACTTGTTATAGCGACCTTTGGATAGAAATGCACAACGACAAAATTAAAGGAGATGCTCATAGAGCACTCAATCTAAGGTCAGTCCCATGGTTAAATTAACAAGATACTAAGGTAAATTCAACAAGAAGACGAGGAAAGACTTTGTCTAGATTACTCATGGTGACATCCAAAGAATAAAAAAGATCATGGCATAGTCACAGGGGGGAAACTAATGGTTACACCTGGTGTATTTGTTGCAACAACCTCAAATAGGAATTTGATGAAATCAACAAGGATATAAGGAAGACAATTCCTTGTGTTTTATAGCAACGACCTAAGGTAGACACTGCTTAAAAGCTAGGGTCAAGATAAGAAAGACTATTTGTTGCATATTTATTGTAAAGAGCTTAATACAGAGACCTTGTTAAAATCAAAAAGAAGATACAAAGGCCATTGAAGTCCCTATCAATCTTATTCTTTTTTTACTTTTTGGATTAAAAATTGTTGTCATCTGTGAACTCAAAATTCAAATAACCAAAAAAATGTCCACGTCTAAGTATGCTTTTTTAATCACAAAAAGATGGGAATGTAAATTTTAACCGAGCAGGCCGTGGACTGGTAACCTGTGACGTAGCAGCAAGGAGTTATGTGGTTTTTGTTTAAAAATATTCATTTCTGTTAGAAAATGTTATAGAATTTTTATTTCAATATTTTCAAGGAAATAGTTCATTGATTAAAGTTATAACAATGTGATCTTGTAGAGAGGTATTGAATTTTTTGAGATAAAAAAGATTGTCTCTGCTTCATGCCTCCTGCTACGTCATCATTTCACGCTTCAAGTCTTAAAAATGTAACAGGAACGACAAGAAAAGGTTTTATTTTCGAGAATTACTGTTATCAAAGGGTTCTACTTTTCATTTGGAACTTAAAAAAATAAGCTTGATAGGGCCATTAAAGGGTTTTGTTCCTGGTGTAACGTCTATAGAACAGTCCCCGCCGGTAACACTATCGATAATACTTGTAAAGAAAGATTTTAAAATCCTACAGTAGAACATGCTTATTTTAAAGATTTTGGTATAGCATCAACAGGAGTACAAGGGATAGTTAACTTCTGATGTACTTAATGCAAGAAGCTAAGGGTGGAAACCACGTTAAAACTAATAACAAGACTAGTGAAAATGTTCTTGGTGTCCTTAAGGTAAAAACTTTGAAACAGAGACAACGGTAAAACCAACGAGATGACGCAAATATTAGAATGAACTATGCATTTCAGGTGACGAGAATATTAATAAAAACGTTAGTGCAACTTTTATCGATTTAGGTTTTAAGGAGGTGATAACTTCACGTGTTCATGTGGTTAGTATGTAACTTTCGAAGAAAAACTCTGTTTCTGTTTTTCTCTGATCCGTGAGTAGGGCGAGAAAGAAACTGTGTGCTCTGGCTCCGGTTGATGGTAGTTCCAGACTTAATATGTGTGCGACCTTGCGCAGTCGGAAAGAACTGTGGCCGCAAAGCGACGTGAGGCCCCGGGTTCGATCCCTGGCCGTGTCAAGGATTTAACATTTGTGTGGGTGTTCTTTGAACGCCGTCAGTGGACTAGGATGTTAAACCGTTGGCCCCAGCCATTTCTCTTCGTTCAAGAATGGTAAGGTGTATCCGTAAATAAATAAACATCAGTTAAAGCAAATAACGGAAAACCTAGATACATATACAGGCGAACACAAAGACATTTTAACAGAAAACGAACAATTTCATGTGTAGGCCTTCACCAGTTGGTTATCTGGCCTCAAATACATGCCAAGACTTTATCCACGTGTCCTAGTTCATGTTCTTGTTCTCACCTCCATGCACTTTCAAATCTTCAAGTTACATATCCTAAAAAGTGTTAAAATCAATTCAACTAGCCAAACGGCCGACGAAGGGCTTACCTGCTAGAAATATTTGTCCGTGTAAACACGACACTCCCTTGCATTCACATCTACTTGCCAGATGCTTTGGGGGGCAATGAGAAAATCTAATGCACGGAGAAAGGAAATATACATAACTGTAATCCGTTCACTTCTGACATATTAAAAACAAATTGAATGCCACTTGAGCTGAGAATTTAAGTAAGACGGCTTGCAAGCGCTAACGCAGACATCAGAGAGTTTAAGGTACGACTACGACAACATTGACGACGACGGCTTTCAAAAAACACACTTCTTGCTTGCCTTTTTAGACCACTTATGGCTAGTTTCCTCTCTCTTCAGTCCGAGTTACATTTCGTGAATAGATGAAGAGATAGTGTTTTCTTAAAGGTGTAAACATAGATTGATAAAATTTTCTGTAGGTCGTTCTCGTAGCCTTGAAACCTTAGAACTTAGCTTTTCACGTTGTAGTTTTCAAGACAACGGATGACTTGCACGGTGCATTCAAACGTACAGCAACTATATTATTCACAATCGTTTTTCTGCCATCGTTGTCCGTGTTGCCGCACTCGTATCTTAAACTTCCTATCGTTTGAAGGGCGGCAACGCCGAAAGCTCTAGAACAATAGTTAGAGATTTTTAAACCCGCCGATGATTCGAGACTTTTTCTTAGCTTTCAACTTGTGAACCAAAAATTTCTTTAGCTATGTTTCTAAGTTGCAAAATTCCAATAACAGCAATCTGTACTTTAAATCAATATTGCTGTAGACTTACTTTCTGAACTCATCAGCTGTCGGCAGCCTCTGGAGGATCTTTTGTATCTTCGGGATTGTTATACCAGGCGTGTCACCCTAAAGCGGCGCAAAAAATTATTTATTAGGCTCAAAAATTAATAAAGATACAGAGGATCCCCCTGACAGGATGTAGAAACTTTGCTGGCATTTAATGTGAAAATATTAGTAAACGAATCATACTGTGAAAGAAATTAATATGAACTGTCAATTAAATTTTGTCGAAAGCATAAACAATAGAGAATTGAGCACCGCGCAATGAGCAAACGGCCAAGTGTTAGCTCGCCGTCTGCCGTCCCGTACTCGACGTTCTTGGTTAAGGCGCGAGCCTGGAGACTAGTTCCCAATCTAACGCAGCTTTAAATACCGGGAAGGGCAAACGGCAATTGCGCAAAAAAAAAAAAAATGTCACGTGACCTTTCTGCTATTCGCGGGGTAAAAATATGTGGTGCTCAATCTCTCTAATAAGGAGAAAGAAATTTACGTAAACCAAGAAGGGACCAAATTTAACTTCACTTATAGGCAACTCAACCCATAAAAAAGCTACCTACTACCTTTTTTCTTTTTCTTGCTTGAAACAGAGATGGTTCTACGTCTGACCTAAATAAACAAAATTAATGTGTTGATTACTAGTGATACAACTTTACTTGTTGCGAAACGACCAGTCGTGCAAAACCCTCCGATTTAGGTTTAACTCTTTTAGCGAGTTTAAGATTATGACCATAGTCTGCTACAAAAATACCGTAGCAAGTTTGAAAATGTTGCTGCAATTCATTAAATAATAGACAAAGAGTTAACAGATTTCCGTGTCAATGCGCAAATTCTGAGGGTAAACTTACCACGTGAAAACACTGCTTGGAAGAGGTCTCGCTATTAAAACCTCAGCCAAGCTGGGTACCAAGTGAACGGACCTATAAGGAGGTTGAAATCTTTACTATAAACAGTTGACACTTCAAAATACACTTACAGAAAGGTTAGTTCTTTGTCGCTTCCATCATAATCAATGGTGAAGGCTACTTGAAAAGGGCTCTGCAGATGTGACAACATTCACATATAATTATGTAGAGTATAAAAGGTTTAAAAATTAACTCAGATAAAAGCCTCAATAACACAGCAGCATAAACATATAATTAAAATGCTTTTAAAATACTTAAAATATGAACTTTTGGACATAAAAAAGGCCCAAAAATTTCATCTTCCGTAAAAATCACCTTCCTTATATTAAAATTTCTGAAAGTTTAAAAATTTGCTTAACATTAATTTTTAACTTAATATCACAAGACTTGAAAGCCTAGTGTGGGCAGGAACCTGTTTTAACAGACAAAGAAGTCTTCCAACTCGGGTTCATTATCTTCTAACACATGACAGATTCCTTGAAACCGACAAGTTCCTCCTCTAGGTTTGTGTCATCTTTCAAATCAACTGAACTTTTTCACCATGGCTTATTGGGTGTTTTGTAGGCTTTGCATTGTTTGTAAATCATTCAAGTTTTACTGCAGATAATCTTTTAAAGTGTATTTATTGTTGTCGTTTGTCAAATTTCACGAGTAAGATGTCCAAAACTTTGTAATTAAGGTTATGTAATGATGGAAAAAAATGAAAATACACAAAAGTAATAATTAATGGCACTGCTTTCACAGAAAATCCTCGTAAAATCCTTGTGCACAAGCTAAAACTCCATGAAAGTACAATAAGCCTTATGCATGTTGACGTCAAACTAGTCAACTTCACCACAAAGACTTGTATTCAAGAATAAATTTTGCATGTGCAAACCGCGTTCACAAAGAATTTCTCTTAACTTGTGGATGCTTTTGAATTTGTTTATGAAAACATTCACACTTTGTGATTCAAAAGTGAGGCTTGGGGGTGTTTGACGTAAACATGCATAAGGCCTGTTTAAGGGAAGAAAGCTGCAGCAGTGCATATAAAACTATAAGTTAAAAGACAGACCTCATACTGACTGACTATAGTGTGTAAAAATACTCTGCCATGTAATAAATGACAATACTTTTTTTAAAATGTTCAGTGATTTAGCTTATGCATGCACCTGGATTTACTTCAAATTCCATATTATACATGTATTAATCTAACATGCGGTACCTCAAAATATCAAAATCAGTTTCACCCACCAATGGCTGAAATGGAACAGCTAGAGCCTTTTCTAGTGTTGGGCCAGACACCCATTTTAACACCTCTTTGATTGATGGAACGAAATTGCTGAGTTTGTAATGGTTGTAAAAAGAGCTGTTGAATTGACAGACACACAAATAAGACCAATTAGTGGTAAACTTGAATTAAAAATTAAAATAGCAAAAGTTTGCCTTATGAAAACTTAATTTGCCTGATGCTCTACATCTGACATAAATCAGCCTTTTCTAACCTTGGCAGACTCTCAACAATAAATTCAACTAAAACACTTGAGCATTTTACTTTGCTTTTTTATATTTTGACTCAAGGATTGACGGGAGAACAGGCGATAGGAATGAAGGACCCCTTCAAGGTCTGCAAACTGGGACCTACAGTTTAACTTCCTTATCGAAAAAAGATGCAGTGGTCTAGATAGCCATTTGCAGATGTTAAAGCAAAGGGCAACACCTTCTTCACAGGTGTTTTAATAACACCCTGAGTGAAGGCTCCACCACTGGGAATTGAACCAATAGGTTCTTTCTGAATACACAAGCTAGCTAGGCAACAGATCAGACAAGAGATCTTTTTGAATGTTTTTAAATGTCTTTAACTACTAAAATACAACTGATGTATTTCACTAAAACAAAACAAAAAGTTGAGAACTTGCCTGTGTTTCTCTTGTAAAAAAAGCCATATAGAATGCTAAAACGCAAAATTCAGATAAAGTTTAGTAAGTCCACTCAAAATAATCTTTGTGAACTTCAGAAATATTAAATCTTATAGTTCATATTATAATATACAGTATGTGTACTAGTTAAATAAAGTACCAAGAAGCATAAGTTGTGTATAATACCTTTCTTTATAAGTATATCAATTGCATGGTCATTATTAATATGTAAAACTCTTTCAAAACATGTAATCATATTTTGCTAATCTTTGGTGTTGTAAATCAACTTTAAAGGTCTATAGTTTACTTCTGGTTTAATGGGGTTGAGTCTTAAAACTGATAACAAACATGAGCCACTACTGAATTCAGCCTCAGTGTACACAACTGATGGAGAGTAGACACATGTTTAACAACCCACAAAGCATAGTCATTAAGTCACAACAACCCTTACTACATACCTCTCGCATTAAAAGTGACAAAGGTAGTGCTATGGATAGTGCAAAGGTGTCACATTCGTGTCCAGGTTCATCAACAGCATAGACAACCTGTCCGGTAGAATGAATTTAAGGTCATTCCACAGTTTTGCATTGCATATCTTTACTGCACAAGATAGAAACTTTAAGTTGTTTTTTGTCATATTCTAGTGAATATTAAACTCTCGAAGATATATCAGAAAAATTAATGCGAAAAGTAGTTTTCTTCATAATATATGGAGCTTTTTGTTTAACTTGTCCCAGTCTCCCCTTGGAAATGGGGAAAAACAGCACATGTTTTGCTGGTTTTCCTAGAATTTCTCCTAAACAAGCACGGTAACCCCACAATTTTTTTTCTTCAATCAACCAAATTTCAACAGGGCTCTTTGAAGAGAAAAAATAAGGAAAATTTGAGTGTTGCAAATGTGGAAAAAATATAAAAATTATAGATGAGAGTATACTGTTTCTTTAGGTAAAGGGACCATAGCAACAACAAAAGTGCATGAAAATTCCTCCTTATCAAAAATGTTTTTGCTAAAAATAATAAGAAAATTATTCTACTAGTCCAGAAGAACTCTTTATATTACATTCCTTAGTTTTATTATGTTCCTCGATGTTTTCTTGGTTGGCAACATGTGGAAACTATAGTTTTAACTTCAAGCTTACAATAAAGAAAATTAGCCCAGGAAGATTTTGTGTCAATCTTATCTCAAAAGTAAACAAGAGCACCCCCCTTTTTTATTCCATTTTCGGTGTTTACATGTAATCATTGACAACTGGTGAAAGTTTGACAAAAATCTGAGAGTAGGTTCTGTTTCAATGGAATGACCTTAAGAGTACATACAGTAACTTCACAAGTCCTAGACTATTACCATGGACTAAAAGTGAACAAGAAAGAATAATATCTGAGTGCTCAATTATGAATAATTTACATCTTAAATAATATGTATAAGGAACCCTTTCATAGGGTGCTCTAAATTCTAAATTCTGAACAATTTAAACAATTATGTGTAAACGACCCCTTTATAGAGTGATCTATTCTGAACAAACCTAACTGACAAACCACCTCTTCTTTTTAGCCAAAGACTGGGTTTAAAAGTATGCATGTGCATTGGGCTGATCATCAGACCTACATTAATTATATTTTTACACATAAACAATGACACAGAAAACGCACATGTTTGTTCTAAGGCGGCAAATATTCTAAACCAAACTAAGGCATGCATGTACTGCAGCCCTTGAAAAGAGTTTGACTTGTTTGATATAGTTTATCAACATAATTTAACTTGACATTATCCCTTTTGAGCTCTCACCTTTTTTGCCATCTCATTATCAAACCCCTCTTCTAAGACCCCAAGACATGCAACACAGGAAAACTCAGCAGATTTCGATCCATTGCTACTCATACCGTGGTCAATATTTGGAGAACCTGAACCATCCAGGACCTTGTCACTTACTAAAGTACTTGTCGTTTCTTGGTTAGTCCTTGGACAAACATCATTTTCCGCACAAGCATCTTTTTGTGTCATAACCAAACCTTCAATTTTTTGTCCATCCTTATCTTTATAGCCGTTGATGCCAGAGTCTTTAGACAGATGCTTTGATAGAGACTATGATTAAAAGAACACATTCAAAACAATGTCATTTTAAGATTGCTTAGTAAATAAAATAATTTGAATCAGTAAAAACTGGTCAAATAGGACATGCGTTTTGAACAGTCATACAAAACTATTATCAAAAAAAGTTTACTTTATTTTATTTCATTTAAAAAGCACAAGTACTAAGCATGCACACAAAGTTGGCATCAAAGAGATGGGGCAGCTACTTCTCAGACTACATAAAACTTAATTTTTCTTTTTGTTCACATTCAACAGGACTGAAAGTCTAGAAATAATTGGCAATCATCCATAAAATTTTCCCAGGGAAGCTTGCCCCTGGACCCTTCTGCAGGCTCGTGTGCCATTGGCGCTTGAATCTACCTGCCACCCCCCTCCCAACTCGTTTAATGCAAGTGTTTCCTGCACTCAAAATACGTGCTACTCGAAATGGCGGTGCGCGGTAAA
>JAOBAT010083119.1:0-19023 GCA_026413305.1 Hydrozoanthus tunicans
TTAATTGTACTTTTATATATTAGGATATGTAACATAGAAGAGCCAACTTTGTTGGAATGTTCATTAAAGCCATTATTGTTATTATTATTATTATTATTATTATTATTATCATTATTATTATTATTTTCAATGCGGTTCGTTTTGACAAGCATTCATGATGTTAATTCTTCTTCTCTTCCATGTTCTAGAATTAAAACAATCTACGTTTTTCGGTCACTGACAACACAAACTGGAGTTCAAGTGTCGCAATATGCCGGCCGAACTGTTTCTCACTCAATCATTTTCAATGCGGTACGTTTTGACAAGTATTCATGATATTAATTCTCCTTCTCTTCCATGTTCTAGAATTAAAAAATAAACGTTTTTCGGTCACTGACAACACAAACTGGAGTTCAAGTGTCGCATAATGCCGGCCGAACTGTTTTTCACTCTCAGGTCTATTGTTTCGCAGCAGGGGGAAATCATTTTTCGACTTTTTCGTCATACATTTCCTTTAATTGAAAGAAAAAATAGAAAAGTCAATGCGATTGCAAAAACCAGTGCACGCGCTGACGATAAACCAGAATATTTTTTTAAATTGGCCTAAAGCCGTGGCTACACGGTGCTACATTGCACACAATGTTGCGCGCAACTGAAACCCTTCGTGTGGCCACACGGTGAAACTGTTGCATGCAATGTTGCAGGAGTAGGGTCGGTTTCTACTTCGAGCAACGTTGCGCGTAACGACTTCAAAGGTGGCTACACGGTGAAATTCTCCCTTTGCGCGCAACATTGCATGCAATGTTGCACCGTGTAGCCACGGCTTAAGGCGAAAGTACACCTAAATTTTGGTTGGAAAGTGAGGAAGTTCAAAAAGATTTTTGAATAAGAATAATATATTGAGTAAAACAAGCAAACCGTTCCTCCTGGCAAGTGACTAGTACAGCTTTGGTTCGAGAACGGTTTGGCGTTTTTACATCAAATATTAACTTCAAAATTAATTTTTAAACTTCCAAAAAAATCACCAAACTTCAAATTCTCTTTAAAAATACCAATCTTCAAGAAAAAATCTTTCATCTGAAAAATTATAAAATATTCAAGTAATTATGCTGATTTCCCTTCACACCATTTGTGTTATAAGCGATACGAGTCTGCAAATTCAAATCATGGACGGAGATACCGTAAGAAACATGAGGAAAAGTTGCTGCAAAGCACGCTTTAGGTGTACCCGCGCCTTAAGAGCAAGTATACGCGTCGAAATGTCTGCAAATATTCAGATTCTGTTTGTTTAGTTCTTTGGTCGTGAGTAAACTTTCTGCCAGACGGCGGTCCGTTTGATCCGAATGACCACCAACAGTTAATGGATTGCATTGCTCGCTGTCATTTCCTCCGACAATGCGCCAAAAAGTTTCATACAAATCCGTTCGCATATTATTTATCGTATTCCTGCTATCAGACAAAAAAAACGAGAAAGGTCGGGTAAGATTTATATATGTTAATGTATTAGGCTTGATGTCCGGAATCCTTTATCGAGCGCTCTGATTGGCTTAGAGGTGTTTCGAAATCCCGGCAGTAATAAAGCCGTGGCTACATGGTGCAACGTTGCCTGCAACGGGAGAATTTCACCGTGTAGCCGCCTTTGAAATCGTTTCACGCAACGTTGCGCGAAGTAGAAACCGATCCTACTCCTGTAACATTGCACGCAACGGTTTCACCGTGTGGCCACACGAAGGGTTTCAGTTTCGCGCAACGTTGCATGCAATGTTGCACCGTGTAGCAACGGCTTAAGCCTCCGATTCTGAAACGCTGGCGGATTACGGTACCATGTTTATCGTTTGACATTGACTTCGAAAGTCTTACGTTTATTATGGTCTGCGTCCTGATACCGCTGACCTACAGCCATTTTTGTGGGCTCAACCGCTTGATCTTTGAGCCTGGGTACTAAAACGTGATGAGGTGCGTGGATCTTGTTCTCTTATATAGGCGTCGGGTCGGTGCGTTCTGAAATGCGCGCACTAAAAGAAGCCACTCAGATGCAGCGCCATCCAGACAAGATCAAAAGGGACGGCGGTATTGAGAAACCCAAGACTCGGTAAACATCAAACACGTGGCAGATCCTTTCTAGACACCAAGCGCGTTTCAGAACGGGCCGATCTGACGCCTATATAACTATAAGCTAACAAAATCACAGTCTACACATCGCGTGAAGAAGACTAGCCGTAAGCATTCCAATTCCATTCCATTGAATATTTTCACTAAATAGACTCTAAACACCAAGGACATTAAAGATTTATTGTTTAGAATTTGGTAAACGAGGCATTTCAGACTGTCTTGGCTCAGAATTGAACCCGCGTTGGAATTGAGCGAGGACCAGATATTTAGGGCCTGCAAAGGCGTGCTCAGATATTGCTTATCTCAGATTTTTTGGTTTTTTTTCTCGCATCTTTTTCTGTTGTAAAATGTTTCTGTCATAATTTTCAATTTTTAAGCAATTGTTTGCTTTGCTTATTTCTTAACAGCTCCAGTTTATCAATCGTTTTTTAGCTCGGACAAAAAATATTGTGAGAAACTGATTAACTGTACTCCTAGGTGTTTCGATCTCTCATGTCCTTTGTCGCTGTCGCAAATTGTCACACTTTTCCCGATAATTTCTGTCGCTTGTCGGGGCTTTGATTTGACAGCTATCTGTCGCCTCAATTTAAAGCCGAGGAGTTACTATATGCGATTTTATAGGCCGATCGCAGCACATTTGGTCGCCTGTGAACTGTGGCGTATTTAATCTCTTGTATCTGACATGCCAAGATATGGGCGATTTTGTACGCCAGTCTCTACGATCAGCGAAATTTGCTGTAATAAGATGACACACTAAGCGAATTTAAGCGAGTTTCGCCAATCGCAGCGATCGGCGCGTATAAAGTCGGCTAGTGCGTCCCGGGCTTAAGACTGTGTCGCCTGACGCCAACCCCATATTTGGCAAACACTGTGCCTTAAATTTGCGTAGCAATCGTTTGTTGGAATTGGGTATACGTAAGTCTAGAGTTGCCTCCCTAGACTTACGTATACTCCACTTCTGAGATTTCTTCTGAGATTCAAGGCTGAGTGACACAAGAGCTCTATATTTCACACTAAACACGTTAACCGGTTAGGTCAGCTAATATGAATTGAGGCGTGAAAATGAGTCACCTTAAGTCATATGCATGTAGCGAGTGAATTTTTGCTTACACGAAAACAATCATATGGGTTACTTTATAAAAGCATTTTTAAAATGCAACTTCAGGTAATATTATTCGCGTCAAACGTGCAAAATTTCAAATACAGTCAGTTTAAGTAACAATCCTTTTTCATTTTTGCCATAAGCGACTCGAGACGATATTCTGACTCCACAGACAAGCCAAGCAGCTGCAGACACGGGAACTTGCCACAAGCACTTTTGGCTTTTAGAATATTTTATTGAAAGTACTTTTTCAATGTTACTGAAAATTTAAGCTGTTTTGAAATCCACTTGTTTTAAAAATGAAGTCAAAATTTTGATGCACACTACAGCGGTGACCTAATTGGTGTTAATAAGTCAGTTTTCGATTCTTGTAAAGTGTGATAAAATAAGGAATACAATTGAGTAACTGCGGAAATATAATTTGACCAGTAATAGTGACAAGGTTTAATTTTCTCAGCTGCTCCGAACTTAAGTTTCCATGGAAACGACCAGAAACTCGTCGCGCTATGACACATATCACCTTTCATCAAATAAATTAGAGGTGTTTTCAATTTTTCAGGTGGTCGATTCGTTTTTAACGAAGTTTAGATATAGCTGGCCGCGATAACTTGACACTTTGATGTTTTTTTCTTTTCAAAAACTAATTAGAAAAATAAAACAAAAAGAAAAAGCCTCAGCGCCCCCACCCCACCCCCAAAAGGTTGAATATTACGTCATCCGGGAATTGTTTCCTCCAGTTTGAAGCCAGTACGTGGCGACAAGGCGACCAACCAAGTCTGTTTTGGTTCCGAGAATTTTGACGTCCCGGCTCAATACTGACGAGACTACTCAACAGGAAAGCAGTTTTCATGTGGCAGGAAATAAGAACTTTTTACAACTCGTTTTAGTTTTTTTGTTACTTTCTTCTTCGACGGCAAGAATTATCGAACGCTCCCGACACTTGACAGCCCTGAAGTTAAAACATGGACGGCAGCGGAGGTGGAGGAGATTCTTTCGACCCTTGCGAGTGCATTTGCAGCCATGAAGGTGCAATGCGAAGACTGATATCATTGGTAAGTTGAAATACTAACTCAGAATTAAATTCTGAAGCCAAAGGTTTTGCTGTCATTTGTAATGTGAAGCTGTCCTTCTTAGAAACCGCACTAAAATTGAAATACCTTTATCAAATTTTACGGGCTGAAAATTTAAGCGGCCTCATTATGCAAAGTTATGACACTAAGTTTTGTTAGAACTGAAAAATTCCTTCTTTTTGCCCTAGTTGAGAAACTCACAGAGTTATTGCACGGATAACCAATGTCTTCAAGAATGTAAGTACAACATATATGTGTGTTTGGATGTAATTCCAATTACTAATCATATTCCAGAAGACTTCCTCCGATAGTGTTTTGTTTCAATGTTTGTGTCTTATTGTTTTGACTGATTGTTTTGACTTATTGCGCTAGATTAATATCATCTTGAAGTGAATTCTTGTTTCGAGGTTATGTAATTTTCACTTCAGAATCTGTTTAAATTTTAGTTATTCTCAGTTCGTTTTAAGATTTATCTTTAGCGTTTGACACGGGTTTCTCTTTCGAACGGTGTTTATACTGAAAAAATGGCGTTTCGCTATTTGAAGTAGTCTCTATCAGAATATTTTCAAGTTATGTTTTTAACAATGAAATTATTTTTATCACAGAGATGTATATTTTTAAAAAAACCGAGAGAACTGCACGATTTTCTTCGAAGAAAAAGAAATTGAAATTTTCGTTCACACGATTCGATGTGTAATTTTTAATTTTCCTAAATGTGTGGGTGCATTTTGTATAGTATATGTGTTTTAATACCGAATTACGTATATTTTTTTTGGTTCGAGGAATGAAGTGAAAAATATTTTTAGTGTTAGTGAAATTTATTACGTATTTATGATTTGACCGTCGTCTAGTTTTTGCCTTTGACGTAATTACAATGTTATGGTTATTTATAATGGCTTGTGATATATATAAGTTGTTGCATTTTGGCGTATCAAAGGGATTTTTTACGATAGGACGATACATGTATGTTTTGATATTTTCTTTAGAAGAAATTACTTTCGGAAGTTCGCTATGATGTTCGAGACAGGAATTCCTTTTTGCCCGGTAGGGTCAGTCATTGACAGCTGAAATGCTGGTGAAAATTGTTATATACTTGTTTTAGTTGATGTGGTGTGGTTTATAATGAAAAATGATAATTTCTCTCTTTTGGGATTTTTAAATCCTGGGAAACTATATCATCAGTGGAAAATGTATTTTATTGCTTTTTGAAAAGAAAGTTGTTAAGTGTAAAAATGATCGCACCTGTGTTTACATAAAGACAAAGGTTATGTAAATGTAGACATCTTACTTACAAATATGGCACATTAATGCATGAGTCATGAAATTAAATCTTTGTTTAACCAGTGGGTTGCTTTAAAGGAAGTTGAGCAAAATATGGTTGTTTTACATTATAAAGTCTTTATTCATTTTTGATAGACAAGTTTTTACCTGTAATAGTTTATTTAAAGAGAAGGACTGACATAATAACTACTAATAGTCTTGAGTCTTACAAATTGATTAGTCCAGTTAAAAAAAGATTCATTGGTATTTTCAGTGCACAGTGAATCTTTTTGAAAAAGTCATATTGATTTCATTGATTGTGAAAAAAGATCCTTGCATCTTGGCAAGGTGTGGAAATTTTTCTGTTAACCTGCTCTTAATTCATCAAACTTATGGCTTTGGGACTTTAGAGTTGACTTAGATATTAGTTTGTGTTTATAAACTGTTCGACAAAGTCTCCTAGTCAATTTAAGTTCATGTAATTAACGTAGCTTGTTAAATATTGTGTTCTCCTTGCAGTGCCAGGACCACAAGGCACAAATGGTGGCTCAGAGGGATTTAGTATGATGTATGTAATGATGGTGTGGATATTCATAGCAGTCTTGTTGTACCTGTTCAGGTTGGTACATGTTTACTTCAAAATATTTTAGTTGCAGGTTTCATGTGACTCTTGAAATCCTGGAAAACCATAGAAAATATTTGCTGATCCATGGAAAATGTAACCCTCACAGGAAAACATACTTAACAGCTTTTCCGTTTCATGACTTTTCCGTTTTTACCTGTTGTCAACCCGTTAGCAACTTGTTGTCAACCTGCGAGCGATCCGATTTTGAGCCATGTGCAACCTGTTGTGGTGCTGCGAGCAACCCGTTGGTGAGCCGCGAGCAACCTGTTGGTAACCCACGAGCATTCCGTTGTCAAACCTCGGGAGCTTTCCATTGTTCGTACAGAAGCTTTCCACTAGTAACCCTCGAGCAAAGCAGTTGAATGGCTTTATCAGCGTTTCTGAGATCGAGAGCTATCTACAAGGGACAAAATTAAAAACTAAGAAAGACTGTTTTAAACTCGTAAGAAATTTACTGGAACTTTTTTGAGCCATGCAAATTGGTCATGATCCATCGAAGTCGATGAACGTAGAAGCAGTCGTTCCACGTTCCAGTATCCTGGCCAGTGCAAAACCCCATTGCCATTCTGGATTTTTTAGCATTCTCCTTTTTTCCTGTGATTCTTTCCCTACTTTATTGCTGTTGTATTGATAACTGAAAATGAACTAGAAATTGTTTACATTTCACGGCGCTCGATCAGTTAAGAGCAAGAAAAGGCAACACATTTTACCACTGGTCAGCGGAATTTGGCAGTTTCTATGGCAATTTCATCTTCGCTCCGAGTTTCAGCCAATCAGAAGCGCTTGAATTCAAAGACAAAAACAACATGGCGAAGAAGCTGGAGAGATTGTTGACCAAGAGTGTAGTTTTTCGGATATAAAGAGCTTTGAAAGTGAGCTAAAACACAGAACGAAAGCAGCCAATTTAGATCGATTACTTCAAATAGCTATTTTATGCCTATTACGAATGCAAGAAGCAAATTGTTTAGAGTTTACTTGCTGTTGAATTTGTCATTCAAGACTTGACTGAATTTCAAAAGTATGTACTACGTTATTGATTCAAGTCAATTTATGTCAGGCTTAAAGTAGTGTTTTAACAAATGTGTTGTAATTCTATCAACCTATCTAGCCCTAACCGCCCAAGTTTTCTGTTATCATAACCCGCGAGCTTCCCGTTATTAGTTCCGTTGTCAAACCCGCGAGCATTTAGTTTTTATGACCCGAGCAACCCATTGGAAAGTCACGAGCAACCTGTTGGTAAGCCGCAAGCAACCCGTTATCAACCCTCAAGAAGAAAACGGAAACGGAAAAGTCGATAAGTATGTTTTCCTGTGAGAGGTCACAAATATCACTTAACAGTTGAATATGTATTTCTACATGAGTCCATGGTTGTTTAAACAGGTGATTGCGAACATTGTTGCTTTAATTCTGGGCCCTGGAAAAAAAACAAAAAAACAGCCCTGGAAAACCTTAGGTTTTTGAAATTCTGAATGACTGGTATACCAATCCTGTAGTTAAAGAGGTGTGAATGATTATTATAAGTCTTTTGTCATCCAATATTATATATACTCTTACCCAGTAGTAAAACCAAAGCATTGAGAGAGAGATTTAAGAGCTACTTTAACGAGGTATGTTTTATGAAATTTCAGACCCCAGAGTGTACGACAAGGTGGGAACAAGCCTACTGCAGATGATGTAAGCGTGACCTTTTTTGTACCTGTCAATCATTCGTGATATTTTAAAAATGAATTCAAATTACAACCTTAAAGTTTTAGTATATATGTTCATATTGCATAGTTTCATTAAAAGTAGCATTTAATTTCATGTTAGGATGTTGATTGTCATTTCTTGACTATACTACTAACTTGACTATGGTTTTATTGATTAAAATTTTTAACTTTCACCTTGACTGCAAACTAAGCAAGCTCATGACAGCAAGAACAATTCAAGCACTAGCTTGCTTCTCAGTAACCAGTATGTCACAAGTTATACCCTTGTTTACCACTGACAAATTGACAAGCGCCCATGCTTGACAACTCAAAACTCACACGTTCAAACTAAATGAAACAGGGCATGAGAAAAAAAACCCTTTGAACTATGGTCTCTGCATCTTTAAGGACTTTATTTAAAAAGGTTGATTTAATGTTCAGATATCCATCCCCTTTTAATTAATGTAGATAATATTACTATTACATTACCACAACAACCACTGCTTATACTAGCGCAGCTAAACAAATTCTACTCACTGTTATAATATTTACAACTAATCTGTTACTGAGCACTAGTAGAACCAATAACCAACTGCTAATACTGGCATTACTACAGATCTAACTACTCTTTAGTACTTTCTACTATCTTTACGTTCCAAGGTTATTATATACCTTTGTTACTACAGTTGGACCCTGATAATTAAAACTCGGATAATTCGAAGTCCCTGCAAATTCCAAATAATGTTAATTTCCCTTGGTTTTGCCCAACTTTTCTCAGTAATTTATTTTTACCTTGGGTAATTCAAACTCAAATCATTTGAAGTCCCTGCTTATTCAAAGTAATTTCTGTTTCCATGGGCTGGATTTTACCCTGATAATTCAAAGTTAATATGTGACCTCTCATAGGAAAACATACTTAACGGCTTTTCCATTTCGTGACATTTACGTTTTTACCAGTTGTCAACCCGTAAGCAACTTGTTGTCAACCCGTGAGCATTCCTTTGTTGAGCCGCAAGCGACCCGTTGTTGAGCCGCAATAAACCCGTTGTTGAGCTGCGAGCAACCTGTTGGTAACCCACGAGCATTCCGTTGGGTAAGCCGCGAGCATTCTGTTTTCAAACTCGTGAACTTTCCATTGTTCACACAGCTTTCCACTAGTAACCCGGGAGCAAAGCAGTTGAATGGCTTTATAAATGTTTCTGAGATCTAGAGCTACCTATAAGACACAAAATTAAATACTACGAAAGACTGTTTCAAACTCGTAAGAAATTTACTGTAACTTTTTTTAACCATGCAACTCTAAATTCGTCGTAATCCATCGAAGTTGAAGAACGTAGAAGCAGTTGTTCCAGTATCCTTGTCAGTGCAAGACCCTATTGCTATTCTGGATTTTTTTAGCATTCTCCTCTTTTCCTGTGATTCTTTCCCTACTTTATTGCTGTTGTATTGATAAAAACAAACTAGAAATTGTTTGCGTTTCACAACGTTTGATCGTTCAAGAGCAGGAAAAGGCAACACATTTTACCACTGGTCAGTGGAAGTAGGCAGTTTCTATGGCAATTTCATCTTCGCTCCGAGTTTCAGCCAATCAAAAGCGCTTGTATTCAAAGACAAAAATAAAATGGCGAAGAAGATTGACCAAGAGCGTAGTTTTTTGTAAATAAACAGCTTTGAAAGTGAGCTAAAAAACAGGACAAAAGCAGCCAATTTAGATTGATTACTTCAAATAGCTATTTTATACCTAATACAAATGCGAGAAGGAAACTGTTTAGAGTTTACTTGCTGTTGAATTTGTCATTCAAGACTTGACTGAATTTCAAAAGTATGTACTACATTATTAATTCAAGTCAATTTATGTCCAGCTTGGAGCAACTGCAGAATACCCCACACCGAAAAAAGACCAATTTGTTGACCATTGCTACGGCTACGCGGTGGAAATTAGAGTCTTGGGTTTTCTGTCTTAAAGTAGAACAAAGCAGTTTTATAAAGTGGCTACAGAGTGGAAATTCGAGCCTTGGGTTTTCTGTCTTAAAGTAGAACAAAGCAGTTTTATAAAGGGGCTATGCAGCTATGCTGTGGAAATTCGAGCCTTGGTCTCTCTGTCTTAAAGTAGAATGAAGCAGTTTTATAAAGTGTCTACACGGCTATGCAGAGGAAATCGGAGTCTTGGGTTTTCTGTTTTAAAGTAGAACAAAGCAGTTTTATAAAGTGGCTAAGTGGTCACGCGGTGGAAATTGGAGTCTTGGGTTTTCTGTCTTAAAGTAGAACAAAGCAGTTTTATAAAGTGGCTAAGTGGTCATGCAGTGGAAATTGAAGTCTTGGGTTTTCTGTCTTAAAGTAGAACGAAGCAGTTTTATTAAGTGGCTAGGCGGCTATGCGGTGTAAACTCGAAACTTAGACTTTCTGTCTTAAAAGAGAACAAAGCAGTTTTATAAAGTGACTAGGCGGCTACGCAGTGGAAATTCGAGTCTTGGGTTTTGTATCTCATTATAACGACTGCATAGCTGTAGCCAGTGGCTACAGGTAAGAAGCTTGGAGTAGCGGGGTATTCTGCAATTTAGCCTCTGGCTTAAAGTAGTGTTTTAACAAATGTCTTGTCATTCTATCAACATATTTTTAGTCCTAACTGCCCAGGTTTTCTGTTATCATAACCCGCGAGCTTCCCGTTGTTAATTCCGTTGTCAAACCCGCGAGCATTTCGTTTGTAAGCTGCGAGCAACCCGTTGATAAGCCGCGAGCAACCCGTTATGAACCTACAAGAAGAAAACATAAATGGAAAAGTCATTAAGTATGTTTTCCTGTGAGAAGTCATATATAGTCACCAGCTGAATGAAAAGAACAGATGTTTTCTTCTAGTGGGTTGATAACAGGTTGCTCATGGCTGAAGCAATCAATCTAAATTTGCTGCTTTCGCCCTGTTTTTTAAGCTCACCTTCAAAGCTGTTTATATCTGAAAAACTACGCTCTTGGTTGATCAATCTCTCTAGCTTCTTCGCCATGTTATTTTCGTCTTCAAATTCAAGTGCTTCTGATTGGCTGAACTCGGAGTGAAATTGATATTGCCATAGAAACTGCCAACTTCCACTGACCAGTGGTAAAATGTGTTGCCTTTTCTTTGCTCTTGAACGATTGAACTTCTTGACATGTAAACAAGTTCTAGTTCTTTTTATCAACACAACAGCAATAAAGTCATCATCATCATCATCATCATCATAATCATCTTCATTTAACGTCAGTATTTTCCTCATGGGGTTGGACGGTCAACAGCAATAAAGTAGGTAAAGAATCACAGGAAAAGAGGAGAATGCTAAAAAACCCAGAATGGCAATGGGGTTTTGCACTGGCAAGGATACTGGAATGTGGGACGACTTCTTCTCTGTTCTTCAACTTCGATGGATCATGACAAATTTAGAGATGCATGGATCAAAAAAGTTCCATTTAAATTTCCTACGAGTTTGAAACAATATTTTGTAGTTTTGAACCCTTGTAGGTAGCTCTTGATCTCAGAAACTTTGAAAAAGCCATTCAACTACTTTGCTCACGGGTTACTAGTGGAAATCTTCTGTACGGACAACGGAAAGCTCACAACCAACGGGTTGCTCACGACTTAACAACAGGTTGCTTGCAGCTCAACAGCGGGTTGCTCGTGGCTGACATCGAGTTGCTAGCGGGTTGACAACAGGTAAAAATGGAAGAGTTGCGAAATGGAAAAGCCGTTAAGTATGTTTTCCAGTGAGAGGTCACATATATTACCAAATAATTGTGTTCTTAAGCAGTTATTAGCATATGATAACTTCTAATTATCAGGGTCCGACTGTAGATGTATTATTGTTATTTATTACTGTTGTTACTGTTATTAATGTTATTGTATTGAATATCAGTATCAGCAGTTTACTTCACATAATTTTTCTATTGAATAATATTATTTTGGTGTTCTTTTCAGGATCCTCACCCACCACCGCCTGCGCCAGGTGTACACTGAAGTTTGCCCCTTGTGCATTCTTCGTGTGTATCAGTATTTCAGTTGCAGCTTACTGACTTTGCATGTTAAGTAAAAATGACAGGTCCAGTAGCAAGCTGGCTGGACTTAGCACAGCAGTTACAGAAATAATTGATAAGTTATTATAATGTATTAATTATGGGGAAAACAGATAAAATTGTAAATATTAAAAACTCAGTTTAGCATCTTGTGCTGCAGCAATAGGAATATTTCATGGCTGCACGGGGAAACAAAATTTGTTTTCAATTGCTGGAAGTATCTCACATGAGTAAGCTAAACGAAGGAGCTAGAGATACTTTCAGCACTAGAAGATAAAAATCATATCCCCCAGTGAACATGTAATGTTCTGTTAATTTTAGATACTGATGAAACACCTGCATAAAACACAGCTTTTTAAAAATAAATCAACGGCACATTCAAGTGGGAAGACCTTAAGATTGTAATTGGCTAGTTAAATGCTAGTAACTATGGTGACACCAATGTCCTTGCACATGAAAAATAAGATATTAAGTAGCATACTTCACTGCCTATGAAGATAATGATTATTAATTTTAGTAAATTATAAGAAAAATTTCATCAGTATCTATAATTATAATAAAGGCTTATATGTATTGAAAAGTAACAAATTTGTGTCTAAACAGGTGGGAACATTATAGAAACTATAAAAATCATTAATTGTTAACATTTATTTGTCAAAAGTAATCTTTATTTTTACCAGGCCCTGTAATATTTGCCGCTTTCAATGGTATTGAGGTGAAAAATGTCTGGTTTTAGCATATGTCACAGCAGATGAATCACAGGTGGACCAAAGAAAACTGGGATTTTTGGTAAAATGGTTAAAAGGAATTTCTGACTCACAAAGTAACATGAGAAAAGAGGTGGTTAAGTAAAGGCCCGTGTAAGGACTAGGGAACCCCCCATTGTTCTGCGGTACTGATTTCAGTTTTCGCATGTCACAATGTTTAAATTTTCATACTGAGAATACATCATTGATCAGTGCAGTCAAACTCTATTTTAAAGCAATGTTTCTTTTGTGCTATAATAATTAAGCAAATCATAGAACTCCAAAACAAAAGCGATGAAAACCTTTTGATTTTCAATGTTCCCCATGTAGAGTTTTTCTTACATTTAAAACCAGAAATGGCTCAACTAGAAATGAGTGAGGGACTGAACTGGAAAGAAATACATTGGCTTACTTACAAAGATATTGTCCATTTTTAAATTTTAGCCAATCAGATCAACATTTTATCAATACTGCAATATAAGCACCTTTCTGCATTCCATTGCTGTTGACCTCCCTAGTTCTTACTCGGATCGTTACTTAACCCTTTCAGCCCTAAGGCATTTGTCAACATCTAAATTCTCCTTACAGTAAACAAAAGAAAACAAGCTGGTTAGTACTGAGAATATGAAATTTGATCATCCACCAAAATCTCTGGAAGATGAATTAAGAAATTCTCCCAAACCTCTCATAGGAATACTATGGACTTAAGTTGGGAGAATTTACAAACTCATCTTTTGGCACTCTTAGGGATTAAAGGGATAAATGAAGTCTAACCAAAATTATGAAAAAAGATTTGAGATACTTGGAAAACACTCAGTAAACAATTTCACTCTACCATAGAATTCTGATTAAGCAATGATCCCATTTACTATTTGATTTTACTAGCAAAAGGGCCACTACTTTTGGGTAGCCATTATTTTAGGACATGTAAAAAACATTAATTGTAACTCGAATGATCTCAGATCTAGACAATGCAAAGAGGGCTTGTTTCTGAAGTCAAAAAGTCAAGGCCATTGATATTTATATTCCTACATAGAAGCATATCCCGATGAACAGACAGTTTTTAAAATAGACTACTGTAGAATTCCAAAAGTAATGGCCCAAGTTGCTTTTGAGTTTTGACAGCAAAAGGAGCTGCTACTTTCAGGTAGCTGTTATTTTCTGGGGGGTGACATTAATTTTGGGGTTTAATAGGGGGCAACAAAGTTTCCTTACTTTTGGGGAGGGGCAGTACTTTTGGAGTTCTATGGTATTCACACTTGAGTTAAAAAGACAAGAATGTTTATGAAAAGTATTGTTCACAAACTATTATACTGAATATAGATATGTTGTAGTGTATTGGCCAATCTTTGTTAACTAATCAAATATTGGCAAACATTGGAGTTGCCTAAAAAGGGCGAATGAACCGACAAGGGGTTGCAACAGAGTATAATAATAATATGTAACACAGATGTCAGGGCAAAGTTTTCAAATTAACTAACAAGTTGTAAAAACAAAAGTTCTAGCTAGCCCAGTACTAAGGAATAGCAAAGTGAGTTAACAATTTTAAAGAAATAGTTTATATACTATTTGCACTGGCAACTTAAATAAAATGTTCTCTTCAATCATTGAATTCCATTGAGACTAATAAAAGCCCATCAGTGAGTTGAATCATTGTGAACCTCAACAACTGATGTAATAAATGAGATAATGTAAGCAAAGATCTGCCAAATGAGTGACAAAGCCAGCGATTGATGCTGTAGTCAACTACTGCCAGTTTGCTCCTCGGGGTTTTCAGTGAACAAGAATTAAGGCAAAGGAAACCTTCCTCCTGGACCAACCCTCCTCCCCACGTAGATTACTTGCGCCTTCTACTTGGCACTTAATGTTGTCCCAGGAACGAGGATGCATTTGGTGTACACTAACCGATCATAGATACTAACTGTAAAAATTAAACATCCTTGTTAATAAGTTATAAATCCAAAATGTACAGCCAATAACAATCTACCCTCACTGATTTGTTTACATATTCATATTATGAGGAAATACATTTTGAAAGCCTCTAAATATATGAGAAACTATAATGTGCATAATTATCTCGAAAGTATAAACTCAATCTCTTTGAAAGAGGTTCATCTTCTGCATGGTTTTTGGTTTATGTTGCTGGTTCTATTAACTACATACCAACAACATAAAACACACACTGACTGATGTTGTGCTTTTAAACTTTGCACTTTTTTACATGTTTTCTGTCCCAATTTTACTTTTTTAAATTCCACAAAATGAAATTTAAATTTCTAAATGGTAAACCGAAAAGGATATTATTTTGTGAAAAAAAATTGGGAAGAGGGTAAAAATTCTGTACAGGCATTGATTGAAAAAAAAATAAATTCCTGGTAACTGAAAATCCCTCCCCCCCTGCCGTCAATTTTCTAATGGTCTGTCCGTCAGAAGAGAAAACGACAGGACACAAAACAAAACGGCCTAGTTTGGAATAAATTTCACTCACTTCTTGTGTGCTTTTTTCTTGTGTTTTGTTACGGTGTTTACACCATTTTGGGTAGTTGTGTGTTGTTCCCCCCCAATTTAAAGCATAATGTATGGGGGCCGGGGGTAGGGGCAACACTTTTTCTGTTTAAAGTAAAGCCAGTCCACCAAACGGCCTCAAATGGCGCAAAAGCCGGAACAAAACACAAGACACATTAGAGGTTAGTGAAACTTTTTCCAAACTAGCTAGTAATTTGCATGTATTTGATACTTAGAGATTTTAAAAACTCTTGTGTAAAAATAATATCCAGACCGTTCGCATTTTTTATGAGAAGGATGGGGGGGGGGGGTTTCTGGTGGTTTTCAAATGACCCCAGCCTCGACCCTGTACATGTTTTTATGACCCCCTCCTTCAATCATCCAAAATACCGATTACCATATTTTCCTTCCTTATTTTTGGGATGACTGGGGACGCTCTCCCCTTACAGCTCGAAACTTTTTGGATCCCCCCCTCAGATACCACCTTTTCCAACCCCCCCATCAGCAGCTGTTACTTATGTATTGACTAACACTAAGTACATGAAGTCGGTCGTAATGTGAACAGAAGTTTTGATTAATCTATCAAGTTGTTTGCAGAAAAAACGACGGAAACGTTGTAAGAACGGTTGTTGAAGCAATAGAAAATTCCTTGGTAACCTTCAAGAAGGAATTAACGGACCTTCCAAGCTCGTGAAATGTCCCTGGAAGCCGTGAGAAAGTACGGTGTCAGCAGTGATGGAGCGGTTGTTAGGCTGCAATGCAAGCTAGTCAGGTTTGAATCGCCACAAAATAACTGAATGCTCTTAATCTTTAAATAACAGTGGTAAATTTTCGTACTCACCCATCCTTCATTATTGATACGAAGCTATTGATCTTCAAACCGAAATATCGGAGGTTAAGCCTCGCTTTACGAGCAACCAAAAGTTCTCGAAATCACTGTTTAATAGGGTTAATTAGGGGTAATTGTGAGGGTTGGGGTAAGGATTGTTTCTTTGAATTTCCGAAAAAAAGTGGAGAGCGACGACCGTAAACTGCACGCAAATGTGAAGTTTGGCGGCCATTACCATATGTTTATTACATTGCAATTAAGTCAAACGCCTAGGGCCAATAACCTAATCCTAGCTGCGTGCTGATTGGCCAAAAATTGGTCCGATAATTTCACCCCCCAGGGGGGGGTACTCCCTATATTGGGGTGGTAGGTATGACCGTCGTATTTTTTAGGGGTTAAAATTGCCAGTCCGGTATTTTTTAGGGGTTGTTAAAAGAAATTCTGCGGTAAACCAAGAGTCTGGTATTTTTTAGGGTTAAAAAACCCCAAGCTACTGGACTGCTTGCAGTCCCGTGTTTTAGCAAACGTGCATACTGATAAGATGTTAAGAAAAAAGTCCTTCGACAAACGTTCTAATACGCGCGCGTCTTTATTCATTACATTTCTCGAGGAACTTTGCACTGATCTGCTAGCTGTCAAGGGAAAATTGGTATTTTTTAGGGTAGTTTTAAAACTGAGTGGTATTTTTTAGGGGGGAAATTTTTTATCCCTTGGTAATTTTTAAGGTATTTTTGGGACTTTTCCGACAGTCATCTCTACCCTTTTGACCCTGAAGTACCCCCCTCCCGGGAATTTCCCATACAGGACTCAGAAGTTATTAGACCGATTTCTCGTTAACACGAGCACGCAGCAATAATAGTTTGTTCTGTTTTACTGATCTAAAACTGAAGCCATATAATGAATAACTTAATAAGCTTGTTTGCTCGGTCTGTCTAAGGAAATACTTGCCCTTGCTCGAACTGTGCTGTGAAAGAGCTCAGGCAAATAAAATTATTTCTCCGGACAGACCTTGCACTTGGTTAATAAGATATTTTTGTAATTAAGTATGGGTCAGCACGGGGTTTTTTCTTTGTAAGATAAAAACCAGAAATTACCCTTAAGCCCAGGGGGTACTCCCTATATTGGGATGGTAGGTATGACTGTCTTATTTTTTAGGGTTTAAAATTGCCAGTCCGGTATTGATTATTTTTTTAGGGGTTATAAAAAGAAATCTGGTGTTAAACCAAGAGCCTGGTATTTTTTAGGGTTTAAAAACGCCAAGGTATTGGACTGCTTGCAAGCTTGTGTTTTAGCAAACATGCGTACTGATAAGAAGTTTTAAAAGACGTTCTTTGGCGAACGTTCTACTACAGGTGCGCCTTTATTCACTGCATATCAAGTTCAGCACAACATGAGGGCACTTATGGCCAACCCCACTTGCTACCCAGGAGAAAATTTCAGCTTTCAATTGGTATTTTTTAGAGTAATTTTAAAACCGAGAGGTACTTTTTAGGGTAGAAAATTGGTATTTTTTAGGGCATTTTGGGGACTTTTCTGACGGTCATCTCTACACTTTTGACCCCAAAGAAGCCCCCCCCCGACCTTTAAGGCTAACGTTATATCGAAACAACTTAGAGTGGTCAGCCCAGATTATTTTTACTCTGAAAACAATTGTGTAATTATTTGTACCAATTTACACTGTCATGTTAAATTATTTTGTGTACTACAACTACTCTTTTATAGTGACTTCATTCATATTTCTAATTTCCTATCTGTCTAACTCTGCCACTAACAAGTGTGTGAATAGAATACCCATGGTTGTTGTATCCAGAGTATCTATGGTGTATTTTCTTTGAGTTTTACTGTCTTTTGTTTGAAAAGCTGAAAAACTAGTGATCTGAAGTCCCTAATAACAGTAAAGAGCAGAATAGTGGTACATGGGGAAAAAATCTTTCAAAATTAATTTTAGTTAGAATGGTATAGTAGTATAGGGTGGAAAGGTTTCAAATACAAATTCATAAAATAAACAGTAAAAATATAATTAATATTATAATTAAAAAAGCAAAAAGTATGAAAAAAAACTTTTTTCTTGGAGTTGTCAAAAGCAAGGATCGAAAATTGTATTTGAAAATTGAAAAATTGAAAAGTACATTGTTTCACAGAAGAGAAATAACTTATTGACAGTCTGAAAACTTGCAGTGATGGTGCTTGGCTTTCAAAACCCTAATATTAACAAAGTTCAGTCCCAATTAAGGCCCTTATAAAGTGGTATTTTAGGTCATGATAAATGGTAATTAGTACATAATTATACTATAAAACAATATCAGAGTGCAACAAGACTGTAAAGGTTTTAGCCCATGGCTGGCCCATAGAGTTTTGGTTTGTAATTATTTTATTAGGTGGAGTGAGAAACATTTTACCACAACCAGGGGGAACAAACCTATTAGATACTTTATATTGCACATACATACTTTTTCATGCCAATTTTCAAAATTATTGGCAATGAGGTACTGTGTTCCTCCTCACCAAGCCCTGTATTGGACTCAAACCCACAACACTCTCTAGCACTTTTTTCTATTGTCAAGGCCATAAGGCATAGCGCAAATAAGTCTAATTGAGGTTTTCTATAAAGCATCCATTTAAAAGAAGAGAGTAAATATCCAACGACTTGGTGAAGAAACTTCAAATCGAATGTAAGCAAACCTCTTCCAAAAGTTGCCAACAAGTTATAATCCAAAATGGGAGTAGTTAACAATAAGTTATACAGTTAGCATTTGGCTCTAAGGGTTCGCATCCAAAGATTTCCAGCAAGTACTGTGAGGAAGTATTCAGCCATGTGAACTACTTTACAAAGCTAACAAAAAAATCATGATACATTATTCGGACTTCACCAGGCTGCCAATATAGTAAAGTGTAGTGATTTAGGAACTGACAACTTAATTACTCAGAAAAGACAGATATAACATCGCTGGGGCTTCACCAGGCTGTCAGCATAGTAAAGTAGTGACTTGATAACTAGTGAGACAAGACAATCACAACATTACTGGGGCTTCACCAGGCTGTCAACATAGTAAAGTAGTGACTTGATAA